>PVJS01047981.1:0-15228 GCA_004027185.1 Glis glis
GTGTGTGTGTGTGTGTGTGTGTGTGTGTGTATGGTACTGGGGGTTGAACCCAGGGGAATTCTACTTCTGAGCTATACCCCAGCCCTATTTTTTTTTATATTTTGAAACAGGGTCTCACTATGTTGCTGAGGGTCTTGCTAAGTTGCTGAGGCTGGCCTCCAACCTGTGATCCTCCTGTCTCAGCCTCCCAAGGACTGGGATGACAGGTGTGACTCACCTCGCCCAGCCTCAAGGTGCTATTTTTTAATTGCAGTTATCTTTGATGACTTCTCTGGGACGCCCTCTGAGGAGCTCATCTTTGTCATCGAGCCACCATGAATGCACCTTTCAAGTTGCCCTGTTGTTATTGTTTTGTGTATGCTAAGACTTAATGCCTAGCCACGTGGCACGAGGAAAGCCTGCGTAAGAGGAGTGATATAAGCCGGGCACGGTGGCGCACACCTGTAATCCCAGGACTTGAGAGGTTGAGACAGGAGAATCATAGATTTGAGGCCAGCCTCAACAACTTAGTGAGACCCTCAGCAACCTAGTGAGACCATGTTTCTAAAACTCCCCAAATAAAATTAAATAGGGCTAATGGTGTAGGTCAGAGGTAGAATACCCCTGGGTTTGATCCCGGTACAGAGAGAGAGAGAGAGAGAGAGAGAGAGAGAGAGAGAGAGAGAGAGAGGAGAGAGAGGTAAAGTTAGATTTCCATTATATTTAGAGACAGGGTGATGATCTTCAAATTCCTTGCTGCTACATCTGAGTCTCAGTAATGGCTTCATGTCTTGACCTATATTACCGTGAATTCAGCCAGGCATAGAGGCTCACGCCTGTAACCCCAGGACTTGGGAGGCTGAGACAGGAGGATCGCAGGTTCTAGGACAGCCTCAGTAAGTAGTAAGACTAGCATCCACCTAGCAAGACCCTGTTTCCCAATAAGATATAAAATCGGGCTGGGGGTGTAGCTTGAAGGTAGAATGTCTCTGGGTTCAATCCCCAGTACCACAAAAAATAAAATAAAAAAATAAAACATATATTACTATGAATCCATAATTTACACCTTGTAGACAGTATAAATGAAGAAACCTCCATTATTCCAAATGTCCCAAGAGGCACGTATACAAAAAAAAAAAGACACTCTATTTGCCGTAGTAAAATCGTCAAGGCCCCATAGATACATAAAATGTAGACGTGGTTCCTCCTACTTCCGTTCACTCTTTCTCGGTCCTCTGAGATCCTCTTGCCTACTACACCAGATACACGGGAAGGTAACGTGAGCGGACACAAAATCAACTACATCTTAGCGACATGTCTCAATGGTAAAGACAGTTTGCTTCTGAAACATTTGCATTTTAAATTTCTAATTATGGAGTCCGCCGAAGAGATATTCAAATGGGTACAATTGTCACTCAAAAAAAAAAACCCCTTATATATTATTCAGACAGCAAAATCTGTGGAGTTAGAAACCACTCAATTCGAGTTCCCCAAACTTTCCTTGATGGAGCGGGTGGCACAAGCTGTTCCCAAAGGAGAAGAAAAGTTGCTTTGAGGAATTGGGGGCTGGAGGTGGGGTGGGGCGCGAGGGGTGTGAATTGCTATCGTTCAGCTCCTCTCTCCAGAAAGCTAACTTTGGAAAATGCTAGGCTAAGCGCTTTGAGCAGCTACCGCGAACTGCGAGACGTCTCACGTTCTCAGATACGCCAATGTGCCGCCAGTGTGTTCAGAAAGGAAATACACAAATTGGCCAGAGGAAAGAAAGAGAGAGAGGGAGAGAGAGAAGAAGAAGAAGAAGAAGAAGAAGGAGGAGGAGGAGGAGGAGGAGGAGGAGGAGGAAGAAGAAGGAGAAGAAGAAGAGAGAGAAAGAGAGAAAAAAAGAGATAGAGAGACAGAGAGAGGGGAAAATACCCCGGCTGTGCTTACAAAGACCATAGCTTGGGAAGTTCTGGAAACTTTTACAGAAATGGCATAGAGTCGATAAAGATCATTCCTCATTCCTTCCTTTTTTAAAAATTTTTTGTGGTACCGGGGGTTGAACCCAGGGGCATTCTACCTCCGAACTATACCCCCAGCCTGATTTTTTATTCTTTATTTTGAAACAGGGTCTCACTAAGTAGCTGAGGCTGGCTGTGAACCTGCGATCCTCCAGTCTCAGTCTCCCAAGTACTGGGATGACAAGCGTGCACCACCACGCTCAGCTAATTTTTTTTAAGGTAAGTCTGTTTATATCAGTTCATGTTTCTGCAAGTAGAAACCATTAAAAAAGGATTATTCCAGCCTGGTGTGGTGGTGCGTGCCTGTCATCCCATGACCTGGGAGGCTGAGACAGGAGGATCAAAGATTGGAGGCCAACCTCAAAAACTTAGCAAGACTTTCAACAACCTAGCGAGACCCTGTTTCCAAACAAAAAAAAATTTTTTAAAGTGCTGGGGGTGTAGTTCAGAGGTAAAAAGGCCCCTGGCTTCAATCCCTAGTACCAAACAAACAAACAAACAAACAAAAAATTGCAATTCCAGTACAGGGTCTGATAAGACCCCCAAATAAAGCAATTGTTTTGGGTTTAAGTTTCTATTTTATTAATAAAAATTAAAATAATGCAAATCCAACAAACAAACAAAAATCAAAGCAGGTAGCAAGCCAGATTTGGCTCCAAGAGTCATGGTTCCCCGATCCTTGGGCTGTGGAATAGAGTCGTAATCATCCCTGGATAATGTCTGCTCACCTGCCTTTCGGTAATTGAATATCCTGCACCCAAGCTCAGCCCAGGGTTGCACCTCTGGCTTCCATATTTTCCAGCCTCCCCTACAACTAACTAACATGACCTTTTTTCTGTAGTTGTTTTTTGTTGGTACTGGGGATTGAACCCAGGGGCATTCTACCTCTGAGCTACACCCCCAGCCCTGTTTTTATTTTTTATTTGGAAACAGGGTCTCACTAAGTTGCTGAGGGTCTCACTAAGTTGCTGAGGCTGGCCTCGAACCTGCGATCCTCGTGTCTCAGCCTCCCCAGTACTGGGATGACAGGTGTGCTTCACCACGCCTGGCTAAACATGACCTTATCATTGAATCCTATACAGTGGGATATGAGCAGCCCTTCCTTCCTTTATTTACGCTCAAATGTGAGAAACGTTTTCTCTTCCTCTTCCTTCTCCTTCTTCTGTTCCTCCCCAGGTCCTCTTTATCAATACTATTAATTCATAATTTGCTCTATTTTTCCTACTGGCCTCATGACTCAGTAATCTAAATTAATGAGGTTTTTCTGTGCTTAAGCAAAAAAAAAATTAAATTCTCCTTTGTGGTCTAGATAAGAATAGCTGAATTAGAATTTAAAAGCTATCTAAAGATGTGTTATGCTCCCTAAACAAAGCTCCCGTGTCACGTGATGGAGTTGTTCTTTTTAACAGCAGGAAGCCAAACACGGAGAAGTGTGTCAACTGAGCCTGCCGCCAGATTTTCTCTGTTTATTGGGACTATTACGAAGGGCTGGATGGGAGTGTTAAATATTTATTTCTCTCATCAGGTCTAGTTTGAGATGCGGGACTGTAGGGTATGCAGTGTGATACGTGTGTATGAAACAGAAAAGTATACAAGAGACCGCGTGCGGTGGCACACGCCTGGAATCCCAGGATTTAGGAGGCTGAGACGAGGATCGCAAGATCAAGGCCAGCCTCAGCAACTTTGCGAGACTCTCAGCAACTTAGTGAGACCCTGTTTCAAAATAAGAAATACAAAAGGGTTGGGGGTGTAGCTCAGAGGTAGAATGCCCCTGGGTTCAATCCCTAGTACCAAAAGTAAAGAAAAAGAAAAATATACAAGAAGCAGCAAACAAAACTAGTGCAAATGCTGTTGCTTGTACTGATTCGCTGTAGATAAAGAGGAATATAATGGTTATTTTCATTAATTTTTTGTTTTTTTTTTATTTGGCTATGGGATAAGTGGTAACGTGATGAGATCAGACCCGTCCTGTCCGTCAGGGTGACATCGCTCCAGAAATATAATGTATAAGCAGGACCCCATCCTAATAATACCTAACATCACCATAGCTTTCCTTCATTTTCTCTCTTTTTAAAAATTAACTAATTCATGTATTTACTTATTGGTACTGAGGATTGAACCCAGGGACATTCTACCTCCAAGCTACACCCCTACCCCTACTTTATTTTATTTTATTTTATTTTATTTTATTTTTTGGAAACAGGGTCTCACTACGTTGCTGAGAGTCTCCCTAAGTTGCTGAGACTGGCCTCCAATCTGTGACCCTCCTGTCTCAGCCTCCCAAACACCGGGATGACAGGCATGCACCACCACCACACCCAGCTCCATCGCATGATTTGCTTAGACAAAACTACTTCCTTTGTAGCGATCTCTGCTCACGGGACATTTGTGGGAATAAATAGGACTGCTTGGCTCTCCTCTTGTTTGCTGTCAGGGTGAGATAATCATTCGGGGAACGCGGTGGATGTGATGTCACCTTTAATTACGGTACGGGGAGGTTGAGTGAAGGCAGGTTCCCCTTTGTATAGTGGGAGGCTGAATGCCACCAGGCAACTCTGTTTATCCCCGTGAATTACCTTCTGGCACCCGCGGAAATCATGTAACACACGCATCCCTAAAGCAACATTCGCACAAGACATCGCAGGCGCTCCGCACGATCGGCTGCACCTGGCCGAGGTATTTACACCGCGCATGGTGGTTTCAAGGGTGGAGCAGGTGCACGTTTTCCGTGGCTCAGCTGCGTGTCTCTGCACACCCTCTGTCGACACGCACCGTAGTGACCTGTCCGGTGGCATTTCATAAACGACGATGTCCGAGCCCGTCTTCTTACCGGGTTCAGAATGGCGAGACAATGGCGGTGGGGTTTTTTGATACCTGGGAAAATGAGCATGATGTAAGATGCTCTGGGGTTTGGAGAACTGTGAATTAGGAAGACGATGATGTTATTATCCCAGCCCGGGTAAAACTTCACTGTTGCCTAAGATTATGATAAAGCGAGACCAGAGTCATTCTGTGAGCAGGATATGTGTGTTTGGGAATAAGGCGTCCTTTCTGTCTGCTGTCTTCTCCACGTTTTTGTTTGTTTGTGTTATTTGTTTATTTTGTTTGGTGGTACTGGGGATTGAACTCAGGGATGTTCCACCTCGGAGCTATACCCTCAGCCCTATTTTATTTTGAAACAGGGCCTTATTAAGTTGCTGAGGCTGGCCTCCAACCTGCGGTCCTCCTGTCTCAGCCTCCCAAGTCCTGGGATTGATGACAGGCGTGCTCCCACCTCGTCCTGAATTCTCCAAGTTCTTATGGGAAGAAGTTTGGGTTCTTTGGTTCAGTTCAACTTTTTAGCCCATGAGAAGGGGTTCAGCCTGTTGAAAGCGGCCCCCTCTGTACCGGTTACTCTCCATCACACCACCTGCTCCTTGTCTTCCAGCACCTTCTCTTTTGTTTTCCTTCGTAACAGAATCGCTCGTTCTGGAATGAGGCTACCTATTGCATCTCACCTTGCGGCCCCAGAACATATTATGGCTATTGAACAAATCCCACACCCATGACTCTCAGAGGAGGAGCGATGGCCCTCTTCTTCTTACCTTTGTCCTTCTTGCAGATGCAATGGCAGGAGCCCATGCAGCTGTCACAGACCATGAGGCGGAAGCTAAGCATTGAGAATGGGGTGCGACAAACCGGGGTCCTGGATTAATCTGTAGAGCTGCCTGATCCGTTCTGAGGCCAATCTTGGACCTTCCTTAATATGAGAAGAAGACAGAGAGAAACTTTGGAAGCCACCATCAATATTCAGCATACCTGGAAATGGGTCAGAAATAGAACCGAGGACCAGTCAGTCAGAGCTGATGCCCCTGGTAAGACCTGTCACCGCTAACGTGACACCCGCCGGCTGAATCTGTGGCTAAAGCCAGGTTGCATTTATAACCTGTGATCATCTTTTCGTTGTCTTACGTATTTATCATCCCCCTCCACCCTTAAAATCTAACCTCCCCGGGGACAGAGATCTCCCCCGGGGCTGGTCATGAGAACACTTCCCTGCCGAACATTAAAAAAGAGTTGAATGAACTAATTCTTTATATATATATTTTTAATAGCACAATAGAACGCTTTAGGAATTGCTAATCTGGAGGAGTAGAAAGAATTCTATTTGGAGGACGAAGGTTAGCAGTAGAATTGACAAAAGTTTTTTTTTTCTTTTTTTCCCCCCAGACTTAAGGAAAAAAAAAACCCTGATGAAATTAGCGGTAGATAAAAATTCATTTCTAGCTTCTAAGAGGAGCCACAAACAATAGGGGGACATTATAAATAGAGTCGCAGCTTTATTAATATAATACTTCCCCACTCCGTTCCCGATCCTGGGATGACAACCCGGTGCAGGTGCTCTTTATCAGGCTCCGAAGCAATTTAGATGCTGTCACCCGGCTTTTCTTGATATATACGTCTTCGACATAAAGCCGCGTTCCGTCCCTGCGCTTATTTCGGTCTATAATTAAAACTCGGGCCGCCTGCTACGAAGCAACGGTGCGTGGCCGAGGTTGGTCACATCCCTATCGCCGAGATGGAACGAGGAAAAATAATAAAAATAATCATGCGCGTGCCTGCAATCAGCCCTCAGATCTTAATTATGTTTTAACTCCTTTGTTGCGCCCGCGGCGATGCCTCGTGGCATTTAAAGGACACACTCCCTTCTCTGCCTCGGCGCAGTCCTCCTCTTCTTCTTCCGTCTGGATCCTAAGTCCGTTTATGCATTTGAGGTCGTACAGGGTGATCGAGGACTGAGATAGGAGTCCGGAGGGGTGGATGCCATGCGAGCTGCTCAGGTGTGTGCAGGTGTGCAGGCAGACGCTAGACTCAGGGAAACTGAGGCAGAAGTGGGGTGCACTGGAGGCTGGGGAGGCTGGAGGAAGAGGGTGGCGGGGTTGGCACATGGGGTGGGTGACCGCATGCACAGATGCGCAGAGCAGCCTTTCTACCTGTCTGGAGGCCTCACCTGCAGGCGAGCGGTGCCCTGCACTTTGTCTCCAAAGATGCCTCTCATGGGACCCTGGCGTTGATAGTGTTGCTTAAGCTGGGCACAGTGGCGTGTGCCTGTCGTCATCCCAGTGCTTGGGAGGCTGAGGCAGGAGGGTCTCAGGTGCAAGGCCAGCCTTAGCCACTTAGTGAGGCCCTCAGCAACTCCCTGAGTCTCTCTTTCAAAATTAAAAAATAAAATAAAAATAAGCCAGGAGTGATGGTGCACGCCTGGCATCCCAGACAGTGCTTGGGAGGCTGAGACAGGAGGATCACAGGTTGGAGGCCAGCCTCAGCTACTTAGGGAGACCCTCAGCCACTTAGTGAGACCCTGTTGCAAAATAAGAAATAAAATAGAGCTGGGGGTACAGATAAGAGGTAGAACACCCCTGGATTCAATCCCTAGTACCACAAGAAAAATGAAAATAAAATAAATAAAGCAGGGCTGGGGGTGTAGCTTGGCGGTAGGATGCCCCTAGGATCAATCCCCAGTACCACAGGTGTGTGCAGGTGTGCAGGCAGACGCTAGACTCAGGGAAACTGAGGCACAAGAAAAATAAAATAGGGCTGGGGTGTAGTTCAGAGGTGGAATGCCTCTAGGTTCAATCCCCAGTACCAAAAACAAAGGAAAACAGTGTTTTGTTTTGTTTTTAAAGTTGCTGGAAAAGGCCCAGTTTTGAGGAAGATGCTCACAGGAAGAAGTCATGCTTCTCTCTGGCCCCCTCTTCCCTCAGGTCCCCCGAGATCACCCCGTGTGAACCTCCTCCATTCACCCCCTTGGTTCCTCCGTCCCTTAGTGAACAGTTCTGAGCCCCGCTCTGCACCGGGGCGCTCTTCCATGCCGTGCCCGGGGCCGTCGCGGTGAGAGGCGCTTGCAGGTTTGACGGAGGGGAGCTGCTGGTTTGACGGAGGGGAGCTGCTGGTTTGACGGAGGGGAGCTGCTGGTTTGACGGAGGGGAGCTGCAGGTTTGATGGAGGGGAGCTGCTGTTCTGTGGTGGCGGCTGCACGAGGATGGGGCTGGTGCTGCGTGCGGCATCTCCCAGCACTGTTCCCTGAACGAGGAGCAGGGACACCACCCTGGAGCCCGCCTGGACCCCATCTCCGCCCCTCACGGGCTGTACAACCCTAAGCAATTGTGCGAGGCCGCACGCCTCCGTTTCTTCCCTGTACAATGAGGGTCCTGGCTTTCAGAGCGTTCAGAACATTTTCTGGACTCCTTGGCCCCTGGTCCACTTTTTCAGGTAAATAAAAGGAGGTAGAGACGGATTAATCCATTCGTCTAATAGAAAGCCGGAGCCCAAGTTCCAACCCGACCCTCGGCCTCCCTGGTGTATGCCCTATTTTATTCTTTTTTTTTTAACAGTCTCACTAAGTTGCTGAGGGTCTCGCTAAGTTGCTGAGGCTGTCCTCCAACCTGTGATCCTCCTGTCTCACCCTCCCAAGTACTGGGATGACAGGCACACACCACCACCCCTGGCTGATTTGTGTTTTTATGTCTACCACTTCAGTGTGCTCGTGAGGAGTAGAGTTCTATGTCCGGCTTTCTCTTAACCTTCCTTTTCTGCTTGCTACGGGACCTGTTGACCTCCGAGAACCTCTGCGCTGGGCCCTGAAGCCCTGAGTTAGCCTGTCCACTTTGGGAAGACGATTCCTCTGCTCAGTTCCTGAGTGGAGGAGAAAATACAGAAGATGGGAACTTGAAGTCTACCACTTTGGATAGGTGTTGGATGTTTTGTGCAAGTTGTAGTTGTTCGGGCAGAGGGTGAAAACAGTCAAAACTCACTGGGAATTGGAGGTGAGTGAGCCTAGTGATGGGGAGGGGTTGTTGAAATGACAGGGGGCATTAAATCACGTATTCTTTGATAGCCATGGTACCACACCACCCAGAGATTTCTGACCACGTTAGATGTTCAAGAGCCCAAACCTACATGTTTTTGTGTGGTACTGGGCAGTGAGTCCAGGAGTGTTCTATCTCTGAGATATCCCCCCCAGTCCTATTTTATTTTTAATTTTGGAAACAGGGTCTCGCCAAGTGGCTGAGGGTCTCGTTAAGTTACTGAAGCTGGCTTCAAACCCAAAATCCTCCTGTCTCAGCCTCCCAAGTACTGGGATCACAGGTGTGCACCACCATGCCCGGCTCTATATAACTGTCTTTCGGCAGGAGGATGGAGAGATGAGGACTGGTCCCTGTTTAAGTCATACAAAAAAAAAAAAAAACCAGAAAAATTGGAAACTAGTGAGGTCAGGGAGAGCTTCCTAAAAGGATTAGCCATATTAAGACTAGCCAGAAAGAAGCCAGGTATGCTGGCACACACCCGTAATCCCAGCACTTGGGAGGGTGAGACAGGAGGATCGCAGGTTCGAGGACAGCCTCCGCAAGTAGTGAGACTCTCATCAACTTAGCAAGACCCTGTTTCAAAATAAAAATAAAAATAGGGCTGGGGTGTAGTTCAGAGGTAGAATGCTCCTGGGTTCAATCCCCAGCATCAACCCTGCCCACCCCCAATGTGGATCACAGCATATACATACATTTTCTCCTTGACCCACTCTGAAGCCGGGCACGGTAGTGCACACCTGTAATCCCAGTCCTTGGGAGGCTGAGACAGGAGGATGGCAGGTTTGAGGCCAGCCTCCACAACTTAGCGAGATTCTCAGCAACCTCGCAAGACCCTGTTTCAAAAAAATAAAAAATAAAAATAGGGCTGGGAGTGTAGCTCAGAGGTAGAATGTACCTGAATTCAATCCCCAGTACAAAAAAAAAAAAAAAAAAACCAGCTATGAAATGATTACTTAAGTGAACTCCAGCAAAATGGTTTCCTTTTGAGCATCTTCTCTTGCCAGCGTGTGGAACAACATTTCAGCTCCAGTTTTCCCAATTTCCCTCTGTGCCGGGGCTGGGCAGGCTGCTTGGGTACCACGGTGGTAGCAATAGCTTTAGCCAAAAAAGGCCATGTTTTCTGCTTCAGGGCGGACTTGTTAAGACTGGGAGCTTGGCCAGGGTCGACTCTGTAAGAACGCGGCGACAACCTCCCAGGCTGGCTCATCCAGTTATGCTCGAATTAATTTTCCAATGGACAGAATTGCTCCTTGGACCGCGTCCCAAGCGTCGTCATTCACGTGAGCAGGGAGGTTGGGTCAGGAGACATCCTAATGGCTCTCTCTCTCTCTCTCTCTCTCTCTCCTTTGTGTATCCTCGGTGAAGCTGGGGTTGACGTCAATGGAGGGAGACTGTGCTCTGGGCACTTGGCCGAGATGCGGTTTGCAGAGAGCCCCGTTCCTTCTCTGATTTCCCCTGGACGGCGCGGCTACGGCACGACGGAACATATGGGAAAACTCTCCCGGCCCTTTTACAGTATTGGATTTAGCCACGCTCACATAATGAAATTGTTGAGATTGTTTAAGCCTTCTGCAGGGACTTCTGTTAGCAGAGAAGAAACTTGTACTAAAGCCATAAGAAGATTGTATTATAGATATAATGGAATCTTTTTTATCTTTTGCCTGGTTTTCTGTACAAGGGCTGACTTTTATTTTTTTCTTTCTCTCCTGGGCATGAAGCCAAAGGTCTATTTCATTTCTACTTAGAGTCTTCTATGGTCACTAATACTCTTCCCCCGCACGGTGGTCTCATAAATTAATAAACAAAGACAAAACCAATAGAAAGGTTGTGAATCCTTTTTTTTTTCTTTTCGCGGTACTGGAACCCAGAGGCATTCTACCTTCGAGCTACACCCCCAGCCCTATTTTTTATTCTTTATTTTGAAGCAGGGTCTCACTAAGTTGCAGAGGGCCTCACTAAGTAGCTGAGGCTGGCCTCCAACCTGTGATCCTCCTGTTTCAGCCTCCCAAGTACTGGGATTACAAGTTTGCGCCCCCACGCCTGGCTCGTGAATCCTTTTTTTATTCTTTTGGTACTGAAGGTTGAACTCAGAGGCGTTCTACCTCTGAACTACACTCCCTGCCCCCCTTTTTTATTTCTTTATTTTTATTTTGAAACAGGGTCTCTCTACGTTGCTGAGTGGCCTCGCTGAGACGCTGAGGCTGGCCTCACACCCGTGATCCTCCTGTCTCAGCCTCCCAAGGACTGGAGTCCCAGGTGTGCGCCACCACGCCCGGCTTGGAAGGCATTTTTCAAAAGGTGGCTATTCTGTAGCGTAAACACGATGAAAACCCACTGGCATCCTGGGCCTGGATCTTCAGGGTGCTGTTTCCCTGATAGAAACCAACTCTCCACCAAATATTAAACTCCATCTTGGTCCTGAGACCACAGCCAGCACCGAAGAAGACCTGGACAGCAAAAGGCTGGTGGGACACACCGGAGAGTGTCACGCAGACCTGAGGGCCGCCGCCCTTGTATTCGTGCGGCAGTTAGCGTATTGGGGTGGCAGTGGAATTGTTTTATATTTAAAATCCTAGTTTATTTATTTATTTTACATTTCCTAGAAGGCTCTTTGCCAATTGAGAGACAGGTTTCCTTCCTTCCTTCCCCTTCCCTCCCTCCCTCCCTTCTTTCCTTTTGTTCTTTCTCTCCTTCTCTTTCTCTCTTTCCTTCTTTCTCTCTCTCTCTCTCTTTCTTTCTTTCTCTCTCTCTCTTTCTTTCTTTCTTTCTTTTTTTCTTTCTTTCTTTCTTTCCCTTCCTTCCCTGTTTCTTTCTTTCTCTCTCTCTCCTTCTTTCTTTTTCTCTTTCTCTCTCTTTCTTTCTTTCTCTCCTCTCTCCCTCTCTTCCTTCTTTCTTTCTTTCTTTCTTTCTTTCTTTCTTTCTTTCTTTCTTTCTTTCTTTCTCTCTCTCTCCCCCTCTCTCCCTCCCTCCTTCCCTTCCTTCCCTCTCTCTTTCTTTCTCCCTTCCTTCCTTCCTTCCTTCCTTCCTTCCTTCCTCTCTCTCTCTTTTTCCCAGGTGTTATGAACGACCCTCAGTGTGATCCTCCTCTACTAAAGGATCGTCAGGACAGTTCTCCGGTAGAAAACTCAGCCCACTGAGCACAGACCCTTCCTGGAAACGGCCGGCCACAGAAGACCCTTGCCGCCATTGCCGCAGCCTTTATTTCAACAAGTCCCCAAACTGCGTGTCCCACCCTCCTGCAGCCAATCAAGGACAGCCAGGTACACCGAAGCCACAGAAAGTTATCCTGGCTTCCAGAAACCCCACCTTAGTCAGACTCTCGCCAGTCAGAGGCTGTCTCACCCTTACCTTTTATTCTATAAAATTTGCTTTCCTGCTGGGCATGGTGGCCCATGCCTGTCATCCCAGTACTCAGGAGGCTGAGACAGGAGGATGGCAGGTTGGAGGCCAGCCTCAACAACTTAGTGAGGCCCTCGGCAACTTAGTGAGACCCTGCTTCCAAATAAAGTAGGGCCGGGGGTGTAGCTCAGAGGTAGAATGCCCCTGGATTCAATTCCCAGTACCCCCCCAATTAAAAAAAAACAGTTCACTCTCTGGCATACACCTGTAATCTCAGCACTTGAGAGGCTGAGACAGGAGGATCACAGGTTTGAGGCCAGTCTCAGCAACTTAATGAGAGCCTCAGCAACCTAGCAACACCCTGCTTCAAAATAAAAAATAAAGCAGGGCTGGGGGTGTAGCTCGGAGGTAGAATGCCCCTGGGTTCAATCCCTAGTACCAGAAAAAAAATTGCTCTCCGTTGCAGTATGGTGAGCGCCCACTGAAACAAAAATGATACACGTTTATGAATAGGCAGGCTGTGTTCATTTCGCCGGAGATTTAGTCTCTGACAGACCTATCCAGAGCTTAGAAATAGGCCTTGCCATGGAAGAATTGAAAGTCCTCTCTTTGAACACACACCTGCCGGTTACCTGCCGTGCGCCGAGCGCTGCGATGTCATTGTGATTCCCACTGGGCGGTCCCCACAGGTAAGACGAATTCACAGGTTCACACCAGCTCAAGAATTCCACCAACCATCGCCATGTGTCATCAACCATGCCGACTGAGATACGAACCCGCCTTTCCTAGTTGGGTGAGAAGTCTTTTCTCTTTTTCCAAGTGCCAACGAAACCAAGTATCTTGGCCCACAGCGTCCTCGTCTTCGTCGACTTGTGATAGCGACGCAGGTAGTATTGCCGCCGAGGTTAGCAATATCACCACGGTATTTGCGATTACAGAGACAGCAGGTTCTCAAAGACAAGAGAACAATTAGTAGACTTTTTAAAAAATTTTTTTTTACAGAAGTGTTTTCTCCTCCTGGCGAAATGTACCGTCTCTCTTCCATTTGCAGAACGACCACACAATTGTACAGTGATGTATAGGGACAATGTTCCTCCTCCTTCACCCACGTTTGATATCTACGTTCCAGATTCCATGGGGGGAAAAAAAAGCAAAAACACAAAAAGGAGATTCTCAAAACGCGAGCTAAAACAAAGGCAGGGCTCGAAGCCAAATATATAAACACATTTCTGTTGAGCAAATAACAGGAGTTGATAAAGCCTTCCCTGTCTCTCTTCTTGCCTCCCAGCATGTGCCCTGCCGGCTGTATTAGTTAGCAAATGCGAGTCTGTTTATTTTGTTTGTGATTCCGGTTCATCCATAAATTACAGCGCCACACAATCACACCAGAAGGACGCTCTCCACCGTTGGTGTTTGCTTTTGCACGCGTCTCAGCCCACAGGCGCCTCTTCTGCCCGTCACTCGCTACCATCCATCCATGGCTGCTTTCCTCTTACAGGGTCTCTCTCCTAATGCCCTGAAAATTATTTAAGACACTCCACGGGGTTTTTGCTCTCAGGACACACTTCTGAAGAGCGGGGAGCCCCCGTGTGAGGGCCAAGTAACTGTGACTATTTATCTTTCCAAAGGCGTTCTTGCCCCAGACCCCGGAGAAGCGGAGTGTGGGGGACCGTAGGGGTGGGGACCCTGTGAAGCTTGCTCCTTCATGGATGACGGGCGTGGGCCGCTCCGCTCTCTCAAAGTGCACGTGTTCAGTAGGATGATCCAGGTAGGGAGGGGAGCGGGGCAGAGCATTTTGAACGATGGTTCCCCGGATTCCTAGAGTAAGAAATGTATGGCCCAAAAAACTTTATTATTATTATTATTATTATTATTATTATTACTACTACTATGTGTGGTACTGGGGATTGAACCCAGGGGCAGTCTACCTCTGAGCTACACCCCTCTATTCCCCTTTTTTTATTTTTTATTTTGAAACAGGGTCTCACTAAGTTGCTGAGGGCTTCACTCCATAGCGGAGGTTGGCTTCAAACCTGCGATCCTCCTGTCTCAGCCTCCCAAGTGCTAGGATAACAGGTGTGCGTCACCATGCCCGGCTTGTTGTAATTATTAACTTTCTTTACTACCTTTGGGAATGGCAAAGAAACTATGGGAACTTGGGGGGGATTAAAATGTGAAAAAGCAGTCTCTCTCTCTCTTTATTTCCATCTTCTTTTTAGCATTACTTTGTTTAAAAAGAAAAAAAATCCCCTCTGCTGCTATTAATTGTAAGCCTTCTGATGTAAACTATTGTACTAGCCACTGGAAATACAAAAAAGGACTTCTTCTTTTTTAATCCAGCATTTAGAGTTGGTTTTTAAGAGGATTGTTATTTATCATAGATAGAAAAGGAGACCACTATCTTCCTCTCTTCCTCTCTTTCTTTCTCTCTTTCTCTCTCTCTCTCTCTCTCTCTTTCTTTCTTTCTTTCTTTCTTTCTTTCTCTTTCTTCTTGTGTGTGGTACTGGGGATTGAACTCAGGGGTATTCTACCTCTGAGCTATACACCCAGCCCATTTATTTATTTAATTCTGAAACAGGGTTTTACTAAGTTGCAGAGGGCCTCACTAAGTTGCTGAGGCTGGCCTCCAACCTGAGATCCTCCTGTCTCAGCCTCCCAAGTACTGGGATTACAGGCATGCATCACCATGCCGGCCATATATTTCTTAAATTCTGATTATATGGGATTTCTAATTTAATGACCCATAGTCGAAGAATGTTCTGTATATGGTTCCAATCTTTTGAAATTTACTGGGACTTCCTTCATGGATCAGGGTCAACTATGGTTACATTTTACACACGCTTGTGAAGAACAAGTTGTAGTTTGGAGCAGTATTCAACATACTCGATTTAAGTGGGGTTTGCTAGTTGTACTGTTCAGATATTTTATATCCTTACTGCTTTTGTTCATTTGATCTGTTAATAGCAGAGAAACATTATTATTATTATTTTTTTTTTTTTTTGCGGTACCGGGGATTGAACCCAGGGGCGTTCTACCTCCGCGCTACACCCCCGGTCCTATTTTTT
>PVJS01047982.1:0-15233 GCA_004027185.1 Glis glis
CCCCATTCAACATGATGTTGGCTGTGGGCCTATTGTATATTGCCTTTATGATGTTGAGTCATGTTCCTTCTATTCCAATTCTCTGCAGTGTTTTTATCATGAATGGGTGTTGGATTTTGTCAAATGCTTTTTCAGAGTCTATTGAAATCATCATGTGATTTTTATCTTTAGTTCTGTTTATGTGGTGGATTACATGGATTGTTTTTCCTATGTTAAACCAGCTTATATTGAGAGATGGGTTTTCATTCCTAACATTTTGAGTTTTAATTTCTGTTTGAGGTAGTGTTTGTTCTTTGCCTAGTTGTTTGTTTGATGGAAATCACTGTTTCTCTGGTTCTGGTGTTTCCTTATGATTTCTTCTTTGTAATTAATCTCTTTGAGCATTTTCTCTAGTGCTGGTTTGGAAGACATAAAGTCTTTCAGCTTCTGTTTGTCATGGAAGGTTTTTATTTCTCCATCAAACTTGATATATATCTTTGCTGGGTAGACAAATCCTGGCTGGAGGTTGTTTTCTTTCAGAGTTTGGAATATGTTGCTCCAGGCTTTCTTGGTTTACATGACTTGGTTTGTAAAGTCTGGAGTGATTCTTACTGGTTTGCCTCTGAATGTCACTTGGTCTTTTCCTTTTGTTGCCTTTAAGATTCTCTCCTTGGCCTCTACATTAGTCAATTTGATTATTATGAAACTTTTCTCTGATCTTGTCTATTTGGGGCTCTGTATGTTTCCTGTACATGTGTGTCAACCGACCTCTTTTTCTAGTTTGGAAAATTTTCTAATATTACTTCTCTGAAAAGATTATTGATTCCTTTGGTTTCAGCTTCTATTCCCTCTTCTATGCCTATTATACTTAGGTTTGTTCTTTTAAGATTGACCAAGATCTCTTCAATGTCCAATTCATGCTGTCAAATTGTTTTTTCTAAATTATATACTATGCTTTCATTTTTGGAGAGGTCATCTTTTAAGAGTGAAATTTTGTTTTCCATGTAGTCTAGTCTATTGTTGATAGTTTGAATTGATGCCTTCATTTCAATTATTGCAGCCTTCACTTCCTTCAGAGCTTCTTTTTGATTCCTGTTCAGGGTGTCTGATTCTTTGTTTATTTGATCCTTCATTTCTTTCAGGCTCTTTCTGAATTCTTTTTAGAAATCCTGTATCATTTCTACTATTAAAGTTTTGAACAGTCCTTCTCGCAATCTTTGCACTTCTTCGTTGGTGGGTTCTGTTGTTGTGGGATTGTGGGGACTCATTGTTTCTTCGCTATTTTTCCTTCTCATGATTTCAGGTTTCTTAAGTTTATATCATTGTTGCTTTTATTGGCTCTCTCTCACTCTGTAGGTTTCCTATGTCTAATCTCTCTCCTTTTAAGTATCTTTTTCTGGAGGTAGAGATTTGCTTCTAGATAAGCCTTAAAGATGAATAGCCTTTACTGAATAATTCTCAGCTCTTTGTTGTGTGTTTATTACCCTTTACAACCAACCAACTTTGAAATGTATGTCTGGTATCTCCCCACTGTTTTTCTGCCTGGAGGCCATCAGTACTGGGTTGCAGTTACTGTAGGGTTCCTTCTGCCTGCTACAATGTTGATGTCAATGGGTTCCAGGTGTTAAGGTCCTGGGACCTGTCTGTCACCTCCATAATAGGGAGTAGACTCAGAGGTGTGAGCTGGACAGTTTGTGCCCTGCAGGCTCCAGGTGCCTCTGGTTCCCCTCCCGCTGCAAGTGTGGATCTCTGTGCTCTTCACTGGGCCTGTCCCTATGTCTCTCCCTGTCTGTACATTTGGTGGGTATCACTAGTGCAGTACTTCGGGCCTGTGTCTCTTTTTGCCTACAGAAACAGCGAATGTCACTTTGACCCAACTCTGTGCAAACACAGAACTCCATGCTTTCCACAGAGAAGGCTGGGTTGGTCTGATTTTTCCCCAGGTATCACAACTGTGTGTCCTGTGGTGATCCCCAGAAACCCTGCAAGGGCGCTGCAACCTTTGGGCTGTAGGTCTGTCCCCTCTGAATGTCACTGGGGGCTGTTTGCTTATCCGTGCTTCTGCTATGTCTTACAGCGGACCCCACTCCCACCTCCACAGGAGTGATCCACAAAGTCTCAGACCCTGCGAGTCTATTGCTTGACACGAGAGTCCTTGTGTACGCGTGGGTGGTCTCCCCCTGAGGCAGCTCATTAACTTATGGTCTTGTTCAGTGCTGCTCTTAATCTCTGGGGGAGAGGATGGGCTCAGCTGCTGCCACAGGTTCTGGTCAAGCCTCTGGGACCTTGGGGCTCTGTCAAATGCGGAACAAGTTGCTCTCTACTTTCGTTGCTGATGATCTGCAATTGCTGGATTTACAACAGGTTGCTGACTTCTTTGTTGGCAACCTGTGGAAGCTGCAATGTTGGTAGTTGCCAGCGCGGCCTGGCCAAGATAGCACCACCGCCACCACCCACCCCTGCTGTTCGGGTCTCTGTCGAGCGTGGTGCGAGTTGCTGCTCACTTTTGTTGCTGATGATCTACAGTTGCTGGATTTACAACAGGTTGCTGGATTCTTTGTTTTCAGTCTGTGGAAGATGCAGTGCTGCTAGCCGCTGGCGTGGCCTAGTTAAGATGGCGACCTTATTCTTTTATTAACTGGTGCATTGTAATTATACATCATGGTGAGGTTCAGAGTGATAGAAATATACATGCACAAAGCATTTGGTGAGTGAGAAATCAGAATTTTATACCAGCATTAAAGAAATAAACAACATAATCTGCACCAATGAATTCCCAGCAACCTCGGTTCAGCATCAGATATTTCTGTTTGTGAGGGTAAACATGGAGCCCAAAACAGAGACATCAGTAGCAGGTTGGTTTATGGACCAATATTTCTCCAAGTCACCTTTTTCATTCTTCACAACTAGGTAATTCACCCACATAATTGCTTCTCACATATGACTGGAAAATTATTCTCTAATAATCAAAATAGAGGATATTTGGACAGGGTAATCTTATATAGAACTGAGTGTAAGATTAAGTGAAAATCTAGCTATACATGTTGAGACTGCCAACTGCTTTCCTTCTTGGCTCCCAGAAACCTATAGCAGAGGTTCATATCCCCTATTTAGAAGACTGGAAATCACTTTTGGAGAGAATCTGACCAGACATATAGAAAAATGTCTACAGATAAGTAGAAATTCACCACAGGAAGGGATCCAGCCAACTCATTCTATAGAGGCTCACCTTGACAAAATAATCTTCGGCCTTTTGGAGTCTCATTTGAATATAACCAAATATTCAAGGATGTCAAAACATGCAATTGAGGGAATTCTATCATGAAAGGATGATATTAGAAAAAAACAACAATGTAGGAAAAGGGGTTGAAGGAATCATTAAGATTTCCAAAAATATAAAAGAAAAATGTAGTAATTTAAAACAGAAGTGTATACTATTAAAATGAGCATTACATAAAATAGCCCTCAGATATTTTGAATGATATAAGAAATACAATTTCAAAAGAAGTAGTGGCAAAATATTTTTAATTAGAGAATGAAACCACGAGGTCCAATCTAGAAATTATAGATTTACTTGAAAGAGAACAGAAAAAAATAGAGGGGAGAAAATCATCAAAGAAATTAGTCAAGGAAAATTCCCAGAACCTAAGAAATAGCTTCCAGATTAAAAAGTACAAATGAATACCTAACAAAATTTATGAAAGTAGGGTGTAAACTAAGGCACTCTATGGTGAAACTTACAAACACCAGAAACCAAGAGATGATTTTTTTTGAATGACAAAGGTGAGTAAGGGCCACAAAGATGACCATAATACCATGGTAATGTATACCACTACCATATCCAACCCATCAAATTCTCCCTGCTCTACTAAAAGGACATCCAGTATTCAAAGACTTCTCTCTAAGCTCACTGGAACACCTTAACCCAATATACTATTATCTTTCTCAGAGAGTACTACAATAGTCTTCAACTGCAATCAGGATTCTTGCTTTCACCAACGGCCCCCTAAAGTCCATCCTTTGGACAGTTGCCAGAAACATCTTTGTGAAATGTACATTGGACCCTTTTTCTTCCCTTCTTAACCCATTAAGTCCCAAGTTTCCAATTCCATATAGGACAAGGAGACATAATTGATCTCATCAAAGGCTTTACATTACAACCAGAATTACATCTTAACTCTTCACCATAGCCTTCTGGACTCCTCCTCATGTGGTCTTTGATGTCATCTGTCTTTCTTACTATCTTTACCCACACTTATTTTTCTTATGCACTATGCATACACCAGCACACTTAGATTAACAGCTTATCTAAAGTAGTCACCGAGCCAGCAATTCTCTGGTATATTTTATTCATAGCAGTTATTATCAGCTGAAATTATGTTGTTAAGTTCATTTGCTTATATATGTATTGTCTGTCATTCCCCCACTAGAATGCAAGCACTGTAAGGGGAAAAAATGAATTCATCTTTCTTATTCATCTTTGTATCTCAGCATCAAGAACAGAGCCTGGCATGTCATAGATGCTGAATAAATACTGGCTTAATTAATTTGTTGATGTGTTATCTGCCAAGAGTTCAGAGTTCTCAAGGAACACAGTAACATAATAGAGTTGCAAGATCCATGTGGTAACATCATGACCATATATTAAGAAATGCAAAAGGTAGCCCAAGACTGAGAAGAACAGGATAAACAGCCTCTACTCATGCCCCAAAAGAAGGCAATAGTTTTGAACTCTGTTATAATGTCCTCCAATACCTTTGCTTCCATGACTGCAGAGTAGCAAATGTGAGATATGCACAAAATTAGTGAGATATGCACAAAAGGAGTAATGGGGAGTGGTAGATAGAGCTGGATAATCAAGCACAGTTTCTTACTATATGGAATAAAAATCTTGTATTACCCTGCAAAAAGATCCCCTAAAAATACACTCTTTTCTCAATTCCCAAGAACATAAATTTTGATTGGTGATATTGGACTTGCTTTCCTTACAGGTCATGTGACAGGCCCTGTTTAAGAAATCATAATGGTCTTCATCTATTCCAGCTGCAGTAACAAAAATGCCAGATATTGGTGGCTTAAATGAAAGATATGAATTTTCTCATGATTCTGGGGTCTGGAAGTCCCAGATCAGGTTGCTAATATGGCTGGTATCAGGGGAAGTCTCTCTTTTTGACTTCCAAATGGCTACTTTCACACTGTGTTCTTACTTTATGGGAGAGTTGGGGGCAGAGAGAAAGAAAGGCACAACTAGCTCTCTGGTATCTCTTCTTCTAAGGGCACTAATCCCATCATGAGACCCCCAACTCTCATGACTGCATCTAAATGGAATTCTGTCCCAAAGGCTTCATCTCCAAATGCTATCACCTAGGGCTTAAGGCTTTAACAGATGAAATGGGAACACTATTCAGTCCATAGCAGTAAAGAACTGATAGAAGAAAGAGGCTAAGTGGTAGGAGAGACTATCAGGAGATACATTTGACTGGATAGAGTCCATAATTGCATTCACTTCTAGATTTCTCTATCTGTGGAACTCACTGGAGCAGTACTACATTTTCAATTTTCTAACTCCCGGCACTGCCATCTCCATCTCTCTCTCTCTCTCTCTCTCTCTCTCTCTCTCTCTCATTCTTTTGCTGTATTGGGGATTGAACCCAGGGGCATTCTACCTTTGAGCTACATCCTCAGGCCTGTATTTTATTCTTTATTTTGAAACAGGGTCTCACTCAGTTGCAGAGAGCCTCACTAAATAGTTGAGGCTGGAAGTGAACCCGCAATCCTCCTGTCTCAGCCTCCCAAGTACTGGGATTACACGCATGCGCCACCATGCACAGCTCCATCTTACTCTCTTTCCATACCATTATGTGTTCAATATAACAATTTTCATATTCAGTGGGGCATGGTGTTGCAGGTTCGAAGCCAGTCTCAACAACTTAGTGAGACTCTCAGCAACACAGGGAGACCCTGTTTTAAAATAAAAAGTAAAAAGGGCTGGGGATGTAGCTCGGAGGTAGAATGCCCCTGGATTCAATCCCTAGCACCAAAATAAATACAAATTGTCATATTCTAAAGACATCTGATGGGATCAAGTTCCACAGCCAGGCAAGGAAGTTCTCTGTGTTTAATAGATAAAAACAGAATACCCATATTAGGGAAGTAACATGTTCAAAATCATAAGGAAAATAAGATTTCAAGCCAAATTTGTGATGCATAGTTCTTGTCTCCCAGAAGAAGGCTTCTCCCTCCAAGGATGTCCTTATTGTCCCAATAGATTCAGGCCCCAGGCTGGTTGCAAAGGAAATCGGTACAGATTTAAGGGCTGCTGAAATGCTGGGTCACCCTGCCCTTCGCTCTGTACTTCACTGTTCAATTCTATCTTTCTGGACACTCTACTCAAGAAAAAGAAAATCAGGAAGATCCCCCTGCTCCACAAACCCCCAAATTTCATTAGGAAGCAAGTACACTCTGTGCTTGTTCCCCTGGCCCTTCAGGTGGCAAAATTTCATCCTTTCCCAGGCCAATTAGAAGCTTGCAAGCACCTTGCTCCCCTGCCAGCTGTCCTTAAGGACAGTTTGCTTCCTAAGACCCACAGGACAATAAATAGTACTCAACATGGACTAATAATTCCATACCAAAATTGAAAATATCAAGATTACTATTGAGATTGAAACACTGACTAGAAAAGAACCCCAGTGATCTCCTGATTATGAAGCAATTACAGGCGTGGGAGCCATCACCTTCCCACATCTTAAGTCCTCCAGGATGCCTTATTAGGACAAAACCCCTCACGGCTCTGGCTGCTCTGGCGAGGCAGCTGCTCCACTTTGCAATCTATTGTTTGCTCTGTGCCGGTGTTGTTTTGAAATGTGATTTGGGGGTGCAGAGTTGTCCATGCATGTGTCTATTTGCTCTCCTTAACTAACTTATGTGTTCTATATAGCTGCTTCTGATTACAGTCTCTAGTACCTTGCCTTAAGGGTTCTAAATTTCACTTTCTCACAGACACAGTAATCTGAAGTTGTGGGGAAGCATAGAGCTAAGGGTTGACAAAACAGGGCTCATGCATAAACCATAGCATGCTGAATAGGAAAATGGGAAGCCATCTGCCATGATTGCCTGCAACATGGAGAGCTGAGTGGTTTAACTTTAATGCCCATATTTCTCCCTTCTGATGCCACCCTTCAATGGCACCCTTATATAATGGTGTCTCCGTCGTGTAGATGCCAAGAAAACCTTTTTAAAGTTGATCACTAAGGTGCGGCCTGAGAAGGAAAGAAAACAGCAGCCTTCTCAAGAACAGATTCATGTGCGAACTCTTCTAGAGGGCATAATAAGCAAAAGATTTGATGCCTGGGATAGCCTGGGACAGGGATTCCGTAAGGAACATGGCCCTTGCTCTCCTACTCTTCCTGGTGTTTCTTTTTTGCTGGGAAGGATGCTCAGGGGAGAAGAAGGGAAGAAGTATCACTGGATCCTTGGGCCTCCTCTGCCAACTGGGTGGGATTAGGGAAGAAGAAAGGAGAGCTATGGGATACTGTCTTTCCATCATTTGCTCTATCCCATTCCTGAAGAAGAGCTTCAACACTACCTCCTTCCCCCATCAATGAAGCAGTGAATAAATAGATAGCCTGGTGGTCCAGCTCAGAGAGGTTCAATGAGCAGAGAATTACTCTGACGAAAATGACAACTCATAATAGCTTCCAGTGTTTTTCGCAAACTTCCATTGACTATATTACTTAAAGCCGTTTTCTCCCCACTCTCCCTTTTCTTCCTCTGGAACAGGAAACTACCTCCACCACCACCTCCAGATGACCCCTCTTAGCTAGCACTCTCTTCTATAATAAGCCCCCTACCCACACACACAACATAAGTGAACCCATTCGTCAGAATGTAATTTTATTGTCACGAACTCTCTCTAAGCTGAAAATCAGGAAACTTCATGAATTATACATCAAAACACATACACAAAACCCACTGTGTTTGTTGCAAAGGCATTGTAATATTTCCACTACCCACCTCCTAGTCACATGCTGACAATCGTGCCTCTGCCACAGCATGCATAAATGTACCCAATTAGAAATCATAGAGTTGTCAAATGTCAGAGTGGAAAGGGAAGAAACTAACACTCAGAGAGAGGACTCTCCAAAAGTCACTCAGGTAGTGGAGGACAGAATTGAGACTCAAACCAAACCATGTGCATGTTTATGATCCTCCGTGTCAAAACAAACAAATACATATTCAACTAAGAACTTGGGTGTATATGGATCCATTCCCCAAATGAGGGAACAACAACATTTCAAAGCCAAAACGACCCTATTCATCATGTCTGAACGTTCCTGTTCTTTTCTGCACTGCTTTGCTTCTTGTCAATTCCCAGGACACCTCCCTTCCCCGGCCTCTGAACAGTCCTCGCGAATGAGCAATCCCTAAATGCATTTGCTGTGACGTGCACAAAGTCAGCCACTCAGGGAAAAGGTCAGTGTCAGTGTCCTCTGTTTCCAAATATGCCTCTTTGAAAAAATCAGACATTATGATACTGAATACCAATTGCCTGAAGACTTACAAATCTTCTCTAGGAAAGTCCAAGGCTCCTGAAAAATGGCAAATCCAATAAAAGTTGTAATGTAGTTTACAAAACTGAAAAAGGAACACAAAAGGGGCCTGAAGAGAGATCATTTTTCTACTGGCCTGGGGAATTGTGCTGACAGGTCTGCGAGGGCCAGACATGACTTCTTGTTCCCCTGTCTTTGTGCTCAGCCATTTCTTTTGTGCCTTAGAAAGTTATGCAGATCCAAGGCATGCTCTCTGGTCACTAGAAATAGGGAGTCAAGTCCCCAGGGAGCTCAGAAAAGAGAAGGGGAGTCACAGAGGAAGAAGCAATTGTAGCCATTTTGTTTTGTATTTCAGATGTTAGTCCTTCCCTGGTACCTATTAGTCTGCTCCAAACTCTGAATTTTGCATGAAAGAAAAACACTTTCTGGTTTTTGCTTTGTCTTGTTTTAGATGCTGCCAGACATCAGATGGTCCACACAAAGGCCTTCACATCATCCCCACCCCACACTTTCAGGCTCACCTGCTACCGCTCTCTCCCGTGCTACAACCACGGAGGACTGCTCTATGTTCCTGTACATATCTTGTACTTTAAGGCCTCAAATTTCCTGAAATGGTGTTTCAGTTTCCTTCTCCCCCATTAGATCTTCAAAATTCAACTCAAAAGTCACTTTCTTTTTGGAATGGGGATGCAGATAATGGTAGAACACTTGTAGAGCATGTTTGAGGCCCCAAGTTCAATACCTAGCACCACACAACAAAATGTCATCTCGTCCCAAAAGCCTTCCATGATCCCTACTGCCACTCCAAACTAACTCCATATAATTTCTATTCTTCTGTTCATTCAATCATCCACAAATTACTTAATACCAACTACTTTTCAGGTACTGTTCTAAGCATTGGGAACACAGCAGAAGAGAGACATGGTCCCTGTCCTCAGAGAATTTCTAGAATAATAGTAAAGATAAGCAGTTGCAATAAATATTTTTCATAGGAGGTGTATAGGTGGCTATAGGAGTCACTGTAAGAGATCTAACCTCATCATTGTGTTAGGTTGTTTGTTTGTTTGTTTTGGTGCTGGAGATTGAACCCAGGGAGGTCTGCCTCCGAGCTACACCCCCAGCCCTTTTTATTTTTTAAATTTTGAAACAGGGTCTCACTAAGTTGCTAAGGGCCTTGCTAAGTTGCTGAGGCTGACCCCAAACCTGCAATCCTCCTGTCTCAGCTTCCCAAGTACTCAGATTATAGGAGTTCAGCACCACACCTGGCTAACTTCAATTTTAGAGGTGACAGAAGGTCTACCTGAAGAAGAAACATTTAAATTGAGATCTGAGATCAGAACTTGAATTAGCCAGATGAGTAGGTTATTGCCTTCCAGACAAAGAATACAGGCATAGGAAAAAACAATGAGGCAGAAAGGAACTTGGGGCTTTCAATAGAACCCAAAGAAGGGAACAGTAGCACGACATGACATAAGGACTCAGAAGAAAGCCAGGCATTATTAAAGATATTAGTAATGCTGGGCCTTAAAGTAAGAGGAACAGGAAGTCTCTGAAAGTACCAGCATGGAGACAGTTTGGAGGGAACAAAAGTATACATAGAAGCATGATGAAGGATTGGAATAGGGTGATAGAGGTAGATCCATTTGAGAGATATTAAAGATGGAGAATCTAAAGGACTTAAATCATTGGATCTTTTTTTTTTTTTTTTTGCGGTACTGGGGATTGAGCTCAGGGGCATTCTACCTCCGCACTACACCCCCGGCCCTATTTTTTTATACTTTATTTTGAAACCGGGTCTCACGAAGTTGCGGAGGGCCTCACTAAGTAGAGAGAGAGAGAGAGAGAGAGAGAGAGAGAGAGAGAGGGAGAGAGACAGGGAGAGAGAGAGAGAGAGAGAGAGAGAGCTGAGGCTGGCCGCGAACTCGGATCCTCTGGTCTCCGCCTCCCAAAGTACTGGGATTACAAGCGTGCACCACCACGCCCAGCTAAATCATTGGATCTTAAGTAAGATGGGAGGTGTCAAAATGACAAAAATTGATATTGTTATAATTTACTGAGGCAAGAAAAATGAAGGAGGGTCAAGGTTTATTTAACTTCTTGGGCTTATAGATAATGAATTTATTCTTAGAAATACTGAATTTGAGGTGCTTATAAAACTTGCAAGTGGAGATAACAAATAGTAAGTTAGGTGTGAGGTTTTGGAGCTCTGAAGAGGGAACTTAGCTAGAGATACAAAATTGAAAAACTTCAGCATTAGATGGTAATTGAAATCACAAAAGTAGATGATTTTATTCTAGGGAGAGAATCGAGTGAGCAAGGAAAGTTCTGTAACATCACAAGAAACATTTAAATGTCATATGGAACAACCATACAAAGGGATACAGAAAGAAATAGCTAGAGAGACAGAAGGAAACCTGGGACAGCAAAGGTTCTCCAAACCCAAGGCAGGAGAGCACATTAAAAATGGTGATCATCTGAGGTGAAGGCTGTTGAGTTGCCAAGAAGAGTGGATTCAGCAACATGAGTGTCATTGTGACCTTATCAAGAGCTATTTCAGTATAGTTGTGTGGGGCAGAAGACAGATTGGAGTGGGTTGAGGTGAAGAAATGGAGACAGAAAAATGTAGATAATTCAAGAAATTTGTGTTTAATGGTAGGAGGGAGATTGATCAGTAACTGAGGGGGCTGCAAGACCCAGGGGCGGTTGTTTTATTTGTTCATTTGTTTGTTTGTTTGTTTGTTTGAACATAGAAAGGACTAGAACGTATTTAAAAGCCAAGGGCAGAGTCCAGCAGAAAAAGATTGGTTGAAGATATAGGCAAGCAAGGAGATCATTGATGGCGTAAGACTCCTGGATGCAGAATATAGGTGGAAGGATTGGTCTTTAGTGAAAGGAAGGCTACTCCTCCATGGTAGCATAACAGGAAAAGGGATTACTTGAAATGTCTCTGGTCCCTAGGTTTGGAAGTACAGACATCTCTGGGTCTAATGGTAGAGGTTAGAGGGTAGAGTTGAATAGGTGGTGAGGATATTTACTGAGATTGCAGGGAGGAAGAGTGATAGGGAGGAAACTGGAGACGATGCATTTTGGTCAAGTTTGTATGTCATTTTTTCAATAGGTTCCCTATGATTATTAAGAGAAAATATAATGCAATGATGAAGAACTTGGGGTGTAAGCCAGGCATGGGGGTGCACACCTATTATCCTAGTTCTAGGAAGGCTGAGACAGGAGGATCACAGGTTCGAGGCCAGCCTCAGGACCCCTTAGAGAGACTCTCAGCAACTTAGCAAGACACTGATTCAAAATAAAAAGATAAAAAGGGGCTGGGGGTGTAGCTCAGTGGTAGAGCTACCATGGGTTCAATCCCCAGTACACTACACACACACAATGTGGTCTAAAGAAGAAAGTCTTAGTATGAATTTGACTCCACTACCACTTGGTTGTATGGTTTTGGTTAAATGACTCAACTGTTCTGTCCTTGGTTCCTTCATCTGTGAAAAAGGGATCATAATTTATCTACCTTATAATTTTATTATGAAAATCAAATGAGTTAATATAGGAGCTCAGGACAGTGTGGCAATTAATAAACACCCCAATGTTACTTTCATTATTAAAGCTCTCCAAATATCACAGATCAGTTTGTAACTGGATTACATGGAGATGCAAGAAAAAACTAGTGTATATAAAGGAGAGTGAATTTTCCTCCAATGTTGATATTTTAGTTTTATAACTAAAGTAAAAAATACAAGAGTATAAAGTTCATCTGTATTCTTAGTTATATATAACTATATATTTAAACGTTCTGTTCTTTTTTTATATCCCAGGTAATCACTGAATACCAATATATCCCAGTAGGGAGGGCTTGGTCTGTAGAGGATGGAATCAAGAGTAGTTTCTAACAAGGAGCCTTGAGAATTGTGTCCTGAGCTCTGGGCCGATCTTTTCTCTAAAGCCAGAAGCAGAGACGACATAACCACTTGAGGTTTTCAGTGCTGTTCCTGCCCTCTTTTCTGTCTTTTTTATATTAGGAGGAGAAAATGTTCCCTTTGCGGCTGGAAAAATCACTAACTTTTCAAAGTGGATAAAGTGGAAGCATTTCTTTCGGGAATCGGTTTGGAAATAGCCACAGAGATTCAGGGTAAGTTTAATAGGAGGGGCACCCCCCACACCCAAACACAAACATTTGTTCCCCAGGTTCACTACAAAAATCTTGTGCCAACATAGCAACTCACACATAAAGGTTGAAAGATTGAAACTAGATATGTGCTTGGTTGTACACGATGGTGCTGGCTTGGGGAGCATCGACGAGAACAATCAGTTAAATGGAGCTGGCTGATACGATGCCTTGAAGGTCAAATCAGGAATGTGGGCTGTCAAACTTTGCTAATATAATCTGCACTAATGAAAAGCCTAGATTACATGTACATAATAATATGCTATTTTATTATTTTCAGTACATTCTGTACATATGAAATGGCTAAGTGTTTCCTAGCAGAGGTCCCACCAGACCTGATCTTGCCTGATTTATAATTAGCACATTTATTTGTTAGAATGCAAATGAGTACTGCCATGGTACTTAGGAAAAAATGTGTTATTAAATAAGTGCAACATCCTTCCTGTAATCTTGCTCCAGCTGTTCATTAGTGCCACCAACCTCTTTTTTTTTCATAGTGGGAACAAAGCTGAACAGCAAACCAGTAAAAGTATGTGAATTTACACAGTGACTGTCTACTTTGTGTTAGACTGGGAAGAGGGTAGGAATATGAACACTCTAGATAAGTTTCAAATTGGAATGAGCAAAGACAAAGCTTCCCATTTATAAGCCCACTTGTGAGCCGGGCAGGGTGGCACACCCCTGTAATACCAGTACTTGAGAGGCTGAGACAGGAGGATCGCAGGTTCATGGCCAGTCTCAGCGACTTAGTGAGGCCCTCAGCAACTTGGAAAGACCCTGTTTCATAAAATAGGGCTTGGGGTGTAGCTCAGAGGTAGAATACTCCTGGGTTCAATTCCCAATGCCACACACACAAAAACAGATATGGCAAAAATGTTTAGGAGTCAAAATTCAAAGCCTATCTCCACCACTTACTACCTGTGTGACTTTGGCAGAGAAAGCTCTCATGTGCCTAGAACATAGGTGAGGCTCAACAAATATTAATTATCCACGCCTCCCCCACATACACGAAGCTATAAGCAGTGGAGCTATAAGCTATAGGAGCATTGTACTACAGTGGTCAAGCAAGGGGGTTCTGAAGGCATACTGACTGAGCTAGGAATCCTTGCTCCACTACTTTGACTTCATGTCAATTTGATCAACTTAACCTCTTTATTTGTTGCTTTCCTCATCTGCAAGTTGGGCATTTCATAGTCCTATTTCTCTTAGAAGGTTACAGTAAATATTTGATAAGATAATCCACATAAAACACTCAGCAGAGTACCTACAATATAGTAAGCTCTAAATAAATATTAGCTCTGAGAATGTTACCCCTAAACTTTCTTCAGTTTGGCTTATGCCCAAATCGATTTCACTATAAAGACACTAAACCCTACCTCTATGCTGCTTAATTCAGTGACTATTACTACATGACTTCTCTGCAGCATTTAATGGAAATAACTTCTTTCTCCTTGTTTAAATGTGAAAAGAGGGAAGTTTTGGGGAAGATGAGAAGAAGGAGTGAATAGAGGATGTGTAGATCAAATGCTGGAAGGGGATTATGGAGTCTCTGTCACTGGAGCATGAGAAAATGATCAGCTCAATCATCATATGCTCCCAAAGGCAGGGTATGGTTCAGATCTTCTCTGAAAGTTTCTTTTTGCCTTTAGAGTCTGTGGTTCTTCCAAATTAGTAAATGATAGGGGCTACTATTTTTGCAGCAATAGCTACAAAACAGGCCCGGATATGTTACATGTGTCACTGAGATCCCCACACCTAGAGATTATCTATTTTACGCTCCTGTGAAGTACATACTCTCCAATTTTTAAAGTTAAACAAATAGGCTCAGAAAAGCACAGATAACAAGGACACAAAGAGAGTGAGTTATAAATCGAGAATATTCATTTTTAACTTATTCATTCTCATATAAATGCACCCAATATTAATTGATCTACTATGTGCCAGGCACTGGTCATTAGCACTGATGTACAGTGCTGAATATACCCTCGTGAAGCTTGTTTTTTGGTAAGGGGAGGATATGACCCAGGACCCTCTCTGGTTCCAAGGCCTGATTCAATTCTATAATCTCAGAATGAACTGATGGGCTTTCAAGACATGTTACCATTTTACACTGAGGTTGAACTTTTCCCATTTTAGACACAGCAGAGTCATGCATCAAGGTAACAGAACTACTACTCTTCCTCCTGGGACTTACAGTGGGGTCTGAACAGCAGCAGATCATCTTCATGCTGTTTCTATGCATGTATCTGGTCACCATGGTAGGAAATTTACTTAACATCTTGGCTATCATCAGTGACACTTACCTCCACATCCCCATGTACTTCTTCCTTGCCAATCTATCCTTCACCGACATCTGCTTCACAACCACTATAGTCCCCAAAATGTTGGCAGACATTCGAAGCCAGAGTCCAACCATCTCCTTTGCAGGATGCCTTACACAGATGTATTTTTTTATGCTCCTGGTGGACCTGGATAATTTCCTCTTGGCGGCCATGCAATATGACCGGTACATTGCCATCTGTCACCCATTA
>PVJS01047983.1:0-15232 GCA_004027185.1 Glis glis
AGCTACACCCCCAGTCCTATTTTTTATTCTTTATTTTGAAACAGGGTCTCACTAAGTTGCAGAGGCCTCACTAAGTAGCTGAGGCTGGCCACGAACCTGGATCCTCCGGTTTCAGCCTCCCAAGTACTGGAATTACAAGTGTGCACCACTATGCCCGGCTTCTTATTAACCTTTATATCTCAAGAATAGAGTAAATATATTCAGTTACTGAGAGCAGGGGCAAAGATATGATTCAGACTTCTTTCAATGGAAAGGGACTCAAGAAAATAAATATTTCAATATGAGTACTCTTCAAATTCAGGACTAAAGGAAAATCATTAAGGACAGAAATTCTGGGGATTCCTACCTTATCATAGGAAGCAGATGTGAGGTCATCGTAGTCAGAAAGCCAGGGGTGGGCCTCAGCATCCCGTTTCGCCATCTCCTCCAACTCTGCCTGCAACTTGTCCCAGAAATCGACATCAGACTGTAAGGAAGGGAAGGCAGGTAGAGAAAGGAAAGCCTTCATGACTACCTTGCCCTGCCCTCGGTTCCAGGATGCGTTCTCCAGGGCAATCATTCTTAAATTTCAGTGTGTTAAGGCATCATCTAAAGAACTTTTCAAAATGTAGATTCCCAGATCCTACCTAACCTCAGCTTCCAACACAGTAGTCTGCTGTCTGGAAGTGTGCATTTTTGGAAAGCACCCCCCCATGCAATTCTGATCCAAATGACCGAGGCACATTATGAAATACAATATTCATCACCTTTGAGGTTAATACACCACTCGCTCCAAGGGATGTTTGCTCTTGGGGTGCCCAATTCTGTACTATCTGCTCTCACCTCTATGGCTGACTTGGCTCGTTCAAACTCCATATCGAGAGCAGACGTGTTTACTGGTCTTGTGAACTGGTCAACCCACGCTTCTGATGTATCCTGTGATAAAGAAGGATGGTCACTACCACCAACAACTCTAGACCAGCTAACACAGACTCAAAACCCACTAAACACCACCAGCCTGGATACACTGAGAACATTCTCAGAATCTCATGCCCACCCACTCAGGACCTGGATGCTACCAAGACAAGCTGGTAATGAAATCCCTTCCCCATCTGGGACTGCTGAACACTGAACCCAAGCGCTGGGGCACCAACTGGCTCTGAAGTGGGACTGGGAAGTGACAATGTCCTACCTGCTGCTGTATAAACTCTGCTGCCCACTGTTCTGCCTGAGCTCGGCCCGACCCTGCAACGGACTCCAGGGACACCTGGCCCTCGCCAATCTGCCGCACGAATTTCAGGAACTGGGGCACAGAGACACACATAGGCACCTTGGGAGAGGACTTCCAGGTGTGCACTCTCAACCATGCCCAAGAAGACCCTGTGCTCATCCCTCCCCTTGACCATCCCTAGCTGCAGACAAATATGCTAAAGGCCCTGAAGAAAGCAGCAGAAAGGGATTTCTGCCTCTGAGGATTTGAGAAGGCACCAGAAAAGAGAGAGGGTTAGCAGGCAAGGACATGAGGAAAGGCACCTAGGATTTCCTCTCCCTCTCCTTAAAGTCAAGTGGGGAAGAGAAGCAAGACTCTTGCCTTCCAAGACCAGCTCTGCTGAGCACAGCCGTGGAAAGTGGCTCACCTCAGAGTTAGCTAATTTGGGGTCATCCACCTTGGCCACAAAGTCACTGGCCGTGTGCTGCAGATCCTCTTCAGGATGATATTCATCGTACCTGGAACAGATAAGGAAAACTAATTTTAGAGTCCAGTCAGTCCCCTCCTTCCCCAGGCCCGGCCCACAGCATGTACGGTTCCTCTGGGGGGCAACACAGGATAATCCCTCCACCCTCCTGCTGAGCAGCCACAAACCCCAATGTATGTTAAAGAAGGACATGTGTGCAGGAGTGGGAAAGAACTAGCTGCATCTTTTTACCTTTCCCTTCCCCAGCATTGCTTTGCAGAGAGAAGGAATAGAGAGGAGCCAGCCAAAATTAAAAAGGGAACAGGGTGCATAAGGTAAGTTGTGAACTCCTGGTGTGATAGTTAGGATTCTTGCCTATGACTGAGATACAAACTCACAGGGCTAATAACGCATGTGGAAACGAGAAACAGAGAAGAAAAAGAGGCGCTGTAAGTTGGTTGGCACGTGGAGGATGGGGGAGGCTGGGAAAACCGTTCAATACTGTACTCCTCTCACAGCGATCCCAGAAGCAGCAGCTCGACTCACCAGCGGTCAGCTGTGGCTGTCCCCTCGGGCTCTCCCAGCCACAGCTTCTCCTCAGACTGTTCCAGATATTCCTCAGCCCACCGGGCAGGGGATACAGACAAAGGGTCTGCAAGGAGCACAGAGTTGGGGAAATCACACAGGGCTCAGTGTGGGATCAGGGATAGGGAAAGCGATACATATACTCGACCAATCCTCTAAGCCAAGTTAAAGCAGACAAACCCTGTTGATGCCCTCAGAACCCCCGGGGTCAAAAGAAAATACTACTGCATCTTCAACATCCTGTTCAAGAACCAGCCTATTCCCAGGGGGCCTAGGATAGAAGTTTAGCAAGAGTTGGGACCAGGAAACCAAATAGGGAGGCTCAGGAAAGGAATAAGAACCAAACTTTTGCTAGGCATGGTAGCGCATGACTGTAATCCCAGTACTTGGGAGGCTGAGACAAGAAGATCACAGGTTTGAGACCAGCCTCAGTAACTTAGTGAGACCCTATTTCAAATAAAAAAATAAAATAGGGCTGGAGGTATAACTCAGAGGTAAAACATCCCTGGGTTCAATCCCCAGTACCGCACACGCACATGCACACACGCGCGCGCGCACACACACACGCACACACACACGCACACACACACACACACACACACACCTTTTTCTTGAAGTACATGAGACCTCAGTAAGAAATAGCAAGCACCAGGACTTCCACCATCCCTGCAGCAATGTGGGGTCCAGTAAGGAGGAGAAGGAGAACAGAAGAGCTCCCCTGACTTAGTCAAATTTCTGGCCTGTTCTCCCTCTACTCACATCACCCCCACAAAAGAAGCCTCATTTCATCATAATAAGCCTACCAAGAGAATCTGAGAAGCAGAATGCTGGCTAGGATGGGAGACACACGGGTCTACTCTTCACACTGGATGTTGTTTTTTTTTTCGGTACTGGGGATTGAGCACAGGGGCGTTCTACCTCCGCGCTACACCCCCGGCCCTATTTTTTTAATGCTTTATTTTTGAAACGGGGTCTCACGAAGTTGCGGAGGGCCTCACTAGGTAGAGAAAGAGAGACAGAGAGAGAGAGGGAGAGAGAGAGAGAGATAGATTGATCGATCGATCAATCGCACGCGCATGCGCGCTGAGGCTGGCTGCGAACCCGGATCCTCCGGTCTCCGCCTCCCAAAGTACTGGGATTACAAGCGTGCGCCACCACGCCCGGCTCACACTGGATGTTTGATTTTTCTTTTTTTTTTTCTTTGCAGTACTGGGGATTGAACCCAGGGGCATGCTACCTCTGAGTTACACCCCCAGCCCGATTTTTTATTCTTTATTTTGAAACAGAGTCTCACTAAGTTGCAGAGGGCCTAAGTAGCTGAGGGCGGCGAACCCGGATCCCCTGGTCTCAGCCTCCCAAGTACTGGGATTAGAAGCGTGTGCCACCATGCACAGCTTGATTTTTCATTTTTTAATTGAGACATAACATACAAACATGAAGGACAGAATATGCACCAATAAACACACAGCTCAATTTCTGTGTATGAATACACTGTACTCAGCCCCCACCCAGGGCAAGTCGCACAGCGTTGGCAGCTTTTCCTGGGCTCCCCTGTACCCCTGCCCCCCAGAGGTAAACAGTACTCCAACTTTTGTCACTTCTGATTCGTTTTAAGAGGTCATGTTTTGAAGTCAAATTCTAGAAATTATCTTAGAGGCTCTAGTGGCAAAGGGCACTGCTGCAACATCAGAATAAACATTATCACAGCAACAAACGCAATGACAGTGCTGAACGGTTTCTCAACCCCCAGGACTTTGTCCTACTATCCTGGGCCAAGAAAAAAAAGCAGTGGAACAGATTAGGGTTTGCAGCAGAGAAGGCACAAGCCTGGCATGTTCTTTCCTTCTGATCAGTGTCCACATCTTTATGAACCACAGGTTGAGACCATCATCAGTCTGTCCTGAATTTGAAGACCTGACTGTCACTGCTTTTGACACTGAGAAGGCAGATTTGTCCCCTCAGTATTAATGTACAACAAAACTTTCCATTCTTTTTTTTTTTTTTTTGCAGTACCGGGAATTGAACCCAGGGGCGTTCTACCTCTGCGCTACACCCCCGGCCCTAGTTTTTTATACTTTATTTTGAAATCAGGTCTCATGAAGTTGCGGAGGGCCTCACTAGGTAGAGAGAGAGAGAAAAAGAGGGAGAGAGAGAGAGAGCGCGCGCGCGCGAGCTGAGGCTGGCCTCGAACCCGGATCCTCCAGTCTCCGCCTCCCAAAGTACTGGGATTACAAGTGTGCACCACCACGCCCGGCTCTTTCCATTCCATTTTAACTGAGACTTTGCCTGAATAATTTCAACAATCTCAAAATCTGAGACAGTCATGTCGAAATCTGAAAGAAAAAAAAAGGATCTAAAGTCTCAGAATATATACACCTAACTATAAATAAGTAACATGTAACTAATATAATAAAAATAAAAATATGGTTCACAACTGATTTTTGGTCATATGCCCCCTCTCTTAATTTCAAGGACTCCCAACACCCACACCATGAGCAACATTTCTCTTTCCTCTACCCCAGTTAGACTGTCAGCTCAAGTGTGGAGACCAAAAAAGAGATGCTTAATACATAACAGACTTTATAACACCTCCCATTCCTTAGTCCCATTCAGTTGAAGAAGAACTAGTACTTCCTCCTCCTCTCCAGCCCCACCTTACTCTCAAGTGATTGTACATAAGCATACTGTGGCCACAAGTGCTCCTCAAATTCACAGCAACTTTTCTGTGAAATGCTCCTCTCAATGACCAGAAGCAACAGACAATATAAAGTGCCTAGACTTCACAACAGACCTGAGGCAGACTGGAAAAAGAAACCCAGAGGTGAGAGTCCGCCTCCTCAATTGCCATAATTTGGCATTTGCTCATATTTATTTGCTATACGACTCAGAATTTTCTGACACTAAGAACCTGCTCCATCCAACAAAGAAGTCAAATAAAATAACCAAAAGAATCACATTTGGCCTTCATAATCTTTCTTTGAGAAATTATTACAGAAAATCAGATCTATTTGGGTATGTCTGAAATTGAAGCATCAAAGGCAGAAGAAAGGGAAGAGCTTGTCCTAGGTCACACAGATAGTAGAGTTAGAGCCAATGACCTAAATATCCAATTCGTAATGTCCACCCCATACAAGTTCTCACTCTATATTCACTCCATCTAGGCTCGTCTATGCCAAGCTCAAATCAAAACCTCACAGCCAGGCATGGTGGCATGTAAGAAAACTGCAATAAAAAGAAATTGAACTTCAAAAGCTTGATTCTAGAATCTTCATAATAGGTATTTTAAAATAATAATTTTTTTGCAGTACTGGGGATTGAACCCAGGGGCATTCTACCTCCAAGCTACACCCCCAGCCCTATTTTTTATTCTTTATTTTGAAACAGGGTCTCACTAAGTTGTGGAGGGCCTCACTAAGTAGCTGAGGCTGGCTGCAAACCTGCGATCCTCCTGTCTCAGCCTCCCAAGTACTGGGATTACAAGCGTGTGCCACCATGCCTAGCTTAAATAATAAGAATTTAAGGTCAGGCATAGTGGCACATGCCTGTAATCCCATGACATGGGAGGCTGAGACAGGAAGATCACAGGTTGGAGACCAACCTCAGCAACTTAGCAAGACTTAGCAATCTAGTGAGACCCTATTTCATAACAAATAATAAAAAGGGCTGGGGGTATAGCTCGGAGGTAGAATGCCCCTGGGTTCAATCTCCAGTACCACAAAAAAAAAACAATATATATAACCTTCTCTTGTCTCAAAATCTATGTATCCATAAAGCAATAGTCAACCTCTGTTACTGATGTAACATCAGCCACAAATGCTATGAGAAAGAAAATAAAAAATGATTTACTAGAAAATCAATTTCCTTTAGCTCTTTTTCCCAGATCTCAAGTCATTTGTTCACTACCAAAGACCTACTACATGCAAAGCAATATACTACTGGAACAGGACACTTTTTTTCCGGTAGTACTGGGGATTGAACCCACGGGCTTTTTACCTCCAAGCTATGCCCTCCCCCACCCCCTTTTATTTATTTATTTATTTATTTTTAATTTTGAAACAGGGTCTCACTAAGTTACTAAGGGTCTCATTAAGTTGCTGAGGCTAGCCTCCAACCTGTAATCCTCCTGTCTCAGCCTCCCAAGTACTGAGATTACAGGCATGAGCCACTGCACCCAACTGGAGACATTTTTTGAAGGCAGACTCAAACAGCTCAACTTCCCCTCCCAGGTTCCCATATCCCTGCCTCTGCAAAGCAGGCACAGTTCCAAGAAAGTTTACAAAAGAGAAGAGATCTCCAAAGAGGGTTTAACAGGTGAGACAGGTCCAGCATGTTTTTCTAAAGTTGCCTTTCACTCATGGGTTAGGGAAGACTTCACTAGTTAAAAGCAATTTAGGTAATTGCAACAACAACAAAAAAAATCTCATCTATCTCAATATTCATCATAGCATTTTTTTTAATTACTGAAAATGACTGATGCCCACACAATACAACAGAAGTCTATCTGTGCTAATAGAGAGCACTTAAGTCTAAGGTTTGTGTGAAAACCTAAAAGTTTCTATCTGGCAGAGGGTCTTTACTACAGCTCAGATTTTAACTTGAGACAGTTTCACAAGGAAGATTCCCAATTTTAACATAATAGTTACCAAAAATATGCAGCCTACCCAGGTGTGGTGGTGCACACCTGTAATTTCAGTATTTGGTGGCTGACACAGGATGATCATAGGTTCAAAGACAGCCTCAGCAATGTAGCAAGACTCTCAGCAACCTAGTGAAACTGTTTCCAAACAAAAAATAAAAAGGGCTGGGGGTATAGCTCAGAGGTAGAATGCCCCTGGGCTCAATCCCCAGTACCAAAGGAAAAAAAACAACAACATGGAGCCTAGAGTCAAAGAGGCATGAGTTTGAATACCATCTCTGTTTGATTTTAGATAAAGTATTTAACTTTTCCAAATCTTAGTGTTCTCATCTACAAAACATTATTTTAACATTTTATAATTACAGGGGCTACCGATGTTGCTCAGTGGCACAGCATGTGCTTAGCATGCTCAATCCCCTGGGTTGAAACCCCAGCGCCAAGGAAAAAAAAGAGAAATATACTTACTTTATAAGTGTCATGTGAAGATTGAATGAGTATGAGCATGAATGTGAAGTGCTTGGCACATTCATGAACACAAGAGCACCTTTTATTCTACCTTAACTCCAGCTTATGGATGGGAAAGGGAGTCTTAATAAAAGAGACCAGTAGCTTTGATTAGAGCTAAGTTTTAGTTGTTAGATTTGGGGGGTTTATCTTTTGTATGGAGAAAGCCCTATCTTTAGGGGAATAAAAATGGTGGGAGGAGAAACCCATTAGGTTCTATTAAACAACAAAGAAAAATTTAGGAGCTATGATGATGTAGCCTCCCTGAGCGTCTGGAATCTTCCTGACTTTCTCCATTTGTATCTCTTGTTCTTGAACTTTCTCCATTTGTATCTCTTGTTCTTGATCTTTACATGGAAAAGGGTGAGCAGGGCCCCTCTTTGTCAGCAATCAGGAAGAGGAAAGCTGAAGAGACTGTCCTTCTTCAGTGCCCCTCATCAGAAGGCTTAGAGAAGACTCCTAAGGGCTGCAGTGGGCAGTGGTGCTCCGCAGCCACAAGAAGGAAGAGCACAGGCTGCAGGCCTGGAGGGGAGCGCGACAGCTCAACCTGCAGGGTCTGTGTTCACTCACGCCCTGAGGCAAACCCCAACTCTACCACTTATAATCAGTGTCCCCTTGAGTAAGGACCCTTACCTCTAAACCGCAATGCTCTTATCTATAAAGTAGGACTAAAAACAGTAGCTAGAATTTAAGGTTCTCATGGACATTAAATACATAATGCATTGAAAACACTTAACACAAAGCCTAGAACACAATACGTAAACATTAGTTATTATATGTCTACATATATACATAATTTACACACACACACACACACACACACACACACAACACTGTGTGTTGTACTGGGGTTGTACCCAGGGACATTCTATCTCCGAGCTACACCCCCAGTCCTATTTTATTTTTATTTTCAAACAGGGTCTCGCTAGGTTGATGAGAGTCTCACTACTTGCTGAGGCTGTCCTCAAACCTGCAATCCTCCTGTCTCAGCCTCCCAGTACTGGGATTACAAGTGTGCACCACCACACCCGGCTCTTTTTTTTTTTTTTAAACAAGGTCTCACTAAGTTACTGAGATTGGCTTCAAACCTGCAATTCTGTCTCAGTCTCCCAAGTATTGGGATTATAGGTATGTGCCACCACACCCAGATTTACTATTATTAATTTTCATCATCATGGAATGGTCTCTGCCCTCCAAGACCATATATAGTCATCCCTCATTATCCATAAGAGAATGGTTCCAGAACTCCCAGCAGATACCAAAATCTGCACATGCTCAAATTCTTCAAATAAGCCAGGTATGGTGGCGCATAGTTGTAATCCCAGTACTTGGGAGGCTGAGACCGGAGGATCACAGGTTTGCAGCCAGCCTCAGTTACTTAGTGCGGCCCTCCACAACTTAGCGAGACCCTGTTTCAAAATAAAGAATAAAAATAGGGCTGGGAGTGTAGCTCGGAGGTAAAATGCCCTGGGTTCAATATCCAGTACCGCAAAAAAAACTTCAAATAAAATGGCACAGGATTTGCATATAACCTACACACATCTTCCCATATACTTTGTGTATCTATGTGGTACTGAAGAATCAACCCAGGGACTTTCTACCTCTGAGCTAGCCCCTGGCCCTATTTTATTTCTTATTTTGAAACAAAGTCTCACTAAGTTGCTGAGGGCCTCACTAAGTTGCTGAGACTGGCTGTGAACCTGAGATCCTCCTGACTCAGCTTCCCAAGTACTAGGATTACAGGTATGCACCACCATACCCAGCCTCCCATATACTTTATTAAATCATCTCCAGGTTACTTACAATACCTAATACAATATAAATCATTGTTATACTGTATTGTTGAGGGAATAATGACATGGGGGAAGAAGTCTATACATGTTTCATACAGGCACAACATTTTTTCCCAAACATTTTCAATCCACAGTTGATTGAAGCTACAGAGGAGGACCCATAAATACAAAGGGACTACTGTACTTAAGGCCTCTGAACTCCATAGTCACACTTTGCAAGGCCCTAATTCCGTTCAAGATGACTTAATGTCAGAATCCCAGTGCGCGGCCAGCCTCAGCTTAGTGAGGCCCTCCACAACTTAGTGAGACCCTGTTTCAAAATAAAGAATAAAAAATAGGGCTGGGGGTGTAGCTCAGAGGTAGAATGCTCCTGGGTTCCATCCCCAGTACCACAAAAAAAAAAAAAAAAAAAGAATCCCAGTGCTATGGTGACTATTTCTCTCCTTCTGGGCAACACTGCTATCCATCCGATCTCTGGCTCCTCCACTAAACTAGAGTAATACAGTTCCAAAGAATAAAGAGGTAGACCTAATTCCTCATTCTCCCTATATCAAAAATCTCTTATCCAGTTCAAACCCAGACCTCTATTTAACATAAGTTTCAATTCCCTATTATCACCTAAGGAAGATCAGGTCTGGTGTCCTACAAAAATGAGTCAAGAGGCCAGAAAAGTCATAAGCAGACCAAATCACCTTCTATCCTAAAAGGAATTAGGAAGATGGTATAGGATTTTAATTGCCCTGTAAGAACCATTATAGATTTTCCCATGACAAGCCTCACCTGTAACTTCAGCGATGAATTCCTGGGACCAGTCAGTCTCATTATAGTCCTGAGTTACATCTACAGCATCTCCAGCTGCAAGAAACTCCTGGGCCCAGTTCTCAGATAAGGCCAAGTCTGCCACACCAGGGGCTTAAAAGAGAGACAGAGAGGACTAAGAAAGAAGAAAATAAATACTATCATTCCATCATGCCTAAGGAACCCTAGTGCATAAAATGAAACATGGTTCCTTCTGTCTCCTCTGAACTTCAGTTCACTGATACCAGCAGCATCTCAATATGGAACCCCTTGACCCTGCTTACACAGAAAACAGTCGTCTCCCCTCTCTCCAGCCTCTGGACCCACCTCTCTGGGGAGCCTGGCGGAAGTTCGACTGTTCAATCTCCTGCATTTCTGCCAGGAGATCATCCATCTTGAAGGTCTGAGGGGCACGGGATACGAGTGGTGCATTCTGGTCCTGCAGGAATTCAGCCACCAACTGTCACAAGAGAGATGGTGAAATGAACCCTCCGGGTCAGGAAAGCCCAGAAAGAGACAGGGCCCATTGGATGGTGATACCATGTCAGATACAAGTAAAGGGAAACAAAAACTAGAGACCTATAAAGAAAGAGAAATCTTCTTTCCATAGCTTTGGAAATACAGAAAATACAAAAAAGAGGGGGAAAAATACTAGTAGGCAGTATTTGGTCAGAAGAATCCAAAGACTGAAATGTGAGTGGACTAAGTTTAAAGGTGAAAAATCACAATGGGCAAGAAAATGGAACAGAAAAGGGGTGAGTATATTTACCTCATCTTCGGAGGCTACTCCCAAAGGCTTGGAGACCTAAGACAGAGAAGAAAGGGAGGCGATATGAAATAGTGGTGAAGTCCACAGACGCTCAAGTCAAATGTGGTGGAGTCAAATTCTAGCTCTCCCATTTCTATAACCTCAGGCAAGACACAACCCTTCGCCCTGCGCTGAGCCCCCGTTTCTTCATCTATAAAACGGTTGCCTTCATCTATATAAAGACGTGCAGTGCTTAGCCCAGGGTTATTAAGTGGTAACAGGTATTACTTGCAGCACAACAGAAGAGGCAGTTATCCTAAAGTGTACGATGGACCCCTCCATCCCAGCCCACCACCCGGCTTTCCCACCTCAAGAGCACTCACGGTGTCAGCGGCTGGGGTTCCGGGAGGCCAGGGGCCAGGCCTCAATCCCTCCTGCCGAAGGGCCTTGTCCTGGGTGAAGTGGCCCGCGAGCTTCATGAGCGGGTTGGCACCCCCGCATTCGGCCTCCACCAGCTCCCGCATTGCCATGGTGACCGCCGGCTCCCTGATGGACAGAGGGGCAGAACTGAAGTCCCGCGGCGAGACCCGTCCCCAGCCCACCGCTCGGCGGGTATGGGGGGCGGGCAGACGTCGGTCCCGCCAGGCCAGGCTCCGGGCCACAGGCCACCCGGTGCTTTTGCTGAGTCCCCCACCTCTGCCAGGAGCCCGAGGGGGGCCGGTACCCTCCGGCCGCCCCCTCGAAAGCCACGGCTTCCGGCCTGGGCTTCCCGCAGCTCCACGGCCACGGTCTCAGGGGCCGGACGGGCCAACAGCCGCCCCCACAAAGGGGCCTGGGCCCCGGGGGGCACGGGGGCCGCCTCGTCGACCGCAGTAGACGGGGGCACCGGCTGGGCAGGGGGAGCGGGAACGCCGCGAGACCGGCGAGCGGTCTCCCAGTCCGGGGAGAGCTGGGGGCCACCCGTCCCCCAAGTCACCTGGGCCCCTCCCCCGCCCGGCCCCATCCCGGCCCACCCCTCCCGCGCCCCGGCCGCCCCTGCCCCGCCCCCGGGACCCCCGGCCACCGCGGGGAGGGCGCCGGGACGCGCCCCGCGCCCGGGTGCTGCGCTCACCGCCGCGCCCCGCCGCGCCGCACGACCCGCGGGCACCTGGTGCGGACGGGGGAGGGGAGGGAGGGAGGAGCCGGGGCGGGCCCAGGCTTAAAGGGGCCGCTACGCCGCGGCGGCCCGGCCGGGCGGAAGCTGCCTGAAGGGGCGGAGCCTAAAGGCTGCGGCGGCGTGACGCGGGAGCCGCGAGTCTTAAAGGGGAAGTCGTGGAGGGGAAGGCTCTGAAGCGCTCGAAGGGGACCGCAGCACGCTGGGATCTGTTTGACGGAAAGCTCAAAGAAGCATAGAGCTAAGAGGGACTTCTCAGGCTTTGGGGTAAAGGCGAGGGCGCGGAGCCCTGGGCTCAGATCATCCTGCCTCTTTGCTAGGGGTTGCATTACGACCCAAAGGGATTCCCTTCCCTTTCTGGGCCTCAGTTTCCCCCTCTTAGCCCCCCTCTCACTGATATTCCCACGCCCAAGTAAGACAAAGGCCCGAACACGGGGAATCCTGGGGGTCAACTCTGTGACCTTCTCCAGCCTCCTAGACCTTCCCCTCGCCTTCCAGTTCACCCCTGTGGGGCAGTGTCACTCTCCATGGAGACGGAGGCCTGCCCCAAATTCCTACACCACCTCTGCGTAATGGGGAAAATAGCGCTGAATGATGACAAATTCTGAAGACTAAAATAGGGTCCGACGCATCCTGAGCCCTCCAGCTGGTAACGGACAGGGAAGATGTACAGTGAGTCACTCCCCTCTCCTCCTTCCGGCCTCATCCCTGGTCAAGGTCGTGATGGCCTTATTCCTGCCGCTCCAGGCTGTGAACGCACAGGCAGCAACAAATACTTAATGGAACCTAAGCCTAAACCTCAGGCTCCACCATCTGCCAGTGAATTGGCGCAGGTGTCAAACCCGAAGGTCACTGGGAAACTAAGGCTGGTATCTCACCTAGATCCACTACCAAGGGAGTCTTGGTGTCACGGAGAAGGGCAGGAGGAGTTCAGAGTTTCTGGTAGATGAACTCGGATGGGATTGTGTGCCAGAAAGGCTGAAGTACCAAACCAGCCCGGGACGCGGGAGAGGAGTCCTGTGCACAGCAGGTGGCGCTCTGGGGCAGGGTTGGTACCTAGCTGTCTTGCCGATTGCAAAGATGGACGCCCGAAGGCCAAAGAGGCGTGGCTGTGTAAATTCATCCCTGCGAAGCTAGAAGCTGCTCTTCCACCTCTAGGAAACCGAATGGCAGCGCAGACCAGAAGACAGTGCAGAAACATTCCCTGGGTGCCCACTATTCCCGGGCTGCCATTGTAAGGAAAGATGCCTAGTATCTAATAAACTAAACCACACCTAGGAGGAAGGTATGCTCTCTGGAAGGTGCATCCTTTAAAAAAGAGATCCCTGGAGAAAGTAGTGCTTAACTGAAAGCATATGATATGGTCGAATTTGAGAACATCAGGGCAACCAGAGAGGGTTCCCCAGTATCACTCAAACCACAGCATACATAACCTCCTGCCCTGCTAGGAGTTTAGCAATCAATTAGCAATAATTCACTATGTACCCAGCTCTTGGAACAATGGTAATAATAACTGATGTTTATGGAAGGCTTGCTAAAATCTAGGTATTACACTCAATACTTTATGTGCACTAGCACTTTTAATCTTCATAATACCCCTATGAGGTAGATATTACTACCCCCCACCTCCAGAAACTAGACCTAGACCCCCTCTAGGAAGTCAAAATTCAATACAGGCTTAATAGATACCAGCCAATTACACAACACTGCCTCCCAGTCTTAGAAAAGTCTTGCCTATAGACTAGAGACACAGAGAGCTAGGCCAAAGAATTCTTCACAGAACCTGGCCCACAGTCCCAGAAGTTCTGGGAAAGTACTAAGAGTTACGTGGGTGTTTAATATTTAGTTTATTGAAGTTCTAAATTTGAAATCCTACAGTTTGTTAATCTGGGCTCAACTTTAAATTCTTATTCTATCCATAAAAGGAGTATTTTTTATAAAATAATTTTTATTATTCTTTAATATTTGCTTAGTTCAAGTTTAACAGGTTAAATTCCTACAATTTTCAGGTGCTTTTAGTCTACTTACTATGTGCCAGGCACTGTTTTAAACACTTTTCAGATGTTGATTTATGCAATCTTCATAAGTATGAATAATAACAACTCTTATCCCCATTTTACAGATGAGGAAACTGAGACAGAGAGGTTAAGTGATTTGCCCAGGGTTATACTAATGAATAGCAAAGGTGGGAATGAACCTAGGCCAGAATCATCAAACTTTGTCTGTCAAGGGTCACACAGTAAGTACATTTGGCTCTGCAGACCACGCAATCTCTGTCACAACTCATCTACTGTGCTGTTGTATCGTGACGGTAGCCATGGAATGAGTGTGACTGTTCTAATAAAACTTTCTATGAGCACTGAAACTGGAATTTTATATGATTTTCACAGCACAAAACATTCTTCTTTTGACTTTTATTCAACCATTTAAAAATGTCAAAACTATTCTTAGCTTGTAGACCACGCAAAAAACAAGCAACAGGTCACTGTTTACTGACCTCTGACCTAGACAGTCTGGTTCCAGAATCCATGCTTTTAAATACTAGGCTATGCTTTCTCTTTTTAGAAATAAAAGTTAAATTCCTAATAAACTGTGTGGCATTTAATATGCATATTTTAAAGCATTTTAAACACCAGATAGGGCATATAACCGTACTAGGAAAAATCTTTCTAAGCTCTTATTTGACATGTAAATCTAATAAATCAAACTTATAAATGTTTATCAAATTCTCTTTGTCCTTTTAAAGTCCCAAGTTTAAAATTATACTTCCTAAATTGGGGTTGATCCATCATATCCTTTTTTTTTTTTTTGTACTGGGGATTGAATCCAGGGGCATTCTACCTCTGAGCTACACCCCAGCCCTGTTTTGCTTTGCTTTGCTTTGCTTTTTGCTTTGCTTTGCTTTGCTTTGAAATAGGTTCTCTCTAGGTTGCTGAGAGTCTCCCTATGTTGCTGAGGCTGTTCTCGAACCCACAATCCTCCTGTCTGAGCCTAAGCCTCCCAAGTACTGGGATTGCAGACATGGGCCACCAAGCCCTGTCATCATAGTCTCTTAAGCAGCAAACATTTAACTCATAAAATCACTTACATACTTCCGGAAAGCTAATTTAATGAGTCAGGTCAAGTTTCCTGGATTAAATTCAGAACCACAAGCCGGGTGTGGTGGCGCACGCTTGTAATCCCAGTACTTTGGGAGGCAGAGACGGGAGGATCCGGGTTCGCGGCCAACCTCAGCGCGCGTATGCGCGCGCGATCTCTCTCTCTCTCTCTCTCTCTCCTCTCTCCTCTCTCTCTCTCTCTCTCTCTCTCTACCTAGTGAGGCCCTCCGCAACTTCGTGAGACCTGGTTTCAAAATAAAGC
>PVJS01047984.1:0-15231 GCA_004027185.1 Glis glis
TTTTTTTGCAGTACTGGGGATTGAACCCAGGGGCATTCTACCTCCGGGCTACACCCCCAGCCCTATTTTTTCTTTTATTTTGAAACAGGGTCTCACTAAGTTGCAGAGGCCTCACTAAGTAGCTGAGGCTGTCCGCGAACCCGGATCCTCCGGTCTCAGCCTCCCAAGTACTGGGATTACAAGCGTGCACCACCACACCTGGCTCCAGCCCTATTTTTTTTTATTCTTTGTTATGAAACAGTCTCACTAAGTTGCGGAGGGCCTCACTAAGTAACTGAGGCTGGCCACAAACCTGCGATCCTCCTGTCTTAGCCTCCCAAGTACTGGGATTACAAGTGTGCGCCACCATGCCCGGCTTCATCTGGTTGTTTTTCATGGTCAAAAAATAAAAATAAAAATAAAAATAAAATAATAATTAGAATTTACAATCTGTGTGTGGTGGTGCATGCTTGTAATCCCAGTACTTGGGAGCCTGAGACAGGAGGATCGCAGGTCCACAGCCAGCCTCAGAAACTTAGTAAGACCCTGTTTTGAAATAAAACATAAAAATAGGGTTAGGGGTATAGCTCAGAAGTAAAATGCCCCTGTTTCAATCCCCAGTATCACAAAAATAATAATAATTAGAAATTATAAATCTTAACCAAACATATCAAAGTTGGTTGTCTTTCTTTTTAATGTCTTCCAGGAAGGAACTGTCAAATCAAGGGGGTGATTGCTTCTGATCTGCTGGTAAATGTTTAGCAAACGGCTCTCCAGGAAATAAAGGTAAGATTGGTGGTGTTTCCCAATCTCCGTGATGTAAATAGCCCCTCCCATCATGGCTGACTTCATGTTACCCACTGGATACAACTGAATATGAAGTTGGGAGCTCTCATGAGCTGGCACAGGTTGCCCTCATCCTACCATTAGCCACAGCTCAACATTATGTCTCACATTACCCAATCCAAGACTTACCCAAGGTGTGACATACCAAAATGGTTCAGAGCAAAAACACCTGGAGGGCAGTGTTTCTGAGATCAAACTCTTTAGTAATAGCTGTAAAGCCAAGAGAACAATATATGTCTCAAGCCAAGCAAGGCAGACACAGGTCTCAAAAGGGAAATATGACCCAGGTGTGGTGGTGCCCACCTGTAATCCCAGTACTTGTGAGGCTGAGACAGGAAGATTGCAGGTTCGAGGACAGCCTCAGCAAATAGACTCTCATCAACCTAGCAAGACCCTGTTTCAAAATAAAAATAAAATAGCGCTGTGGGTGTAGCTCGGAGGTAGAATACCTCTGGGTTCAATCTCCAGTACCACAAAAAGTAGGGGAGGAGGATGTGATAGGTGGTATGGAAGATATTTTTGAAAAGCAGGAAAGGATCAAGACAAGCATGAGCTTGGTAAAACATGAGCTGTAAAGGGAGCTGGAGTCTGTCCTTGTTGTCCGCAGACGAGTAGGTGTTGACACATCGAGTTGACTCAAGGCCCATGGCCAAGGCACATACCCACAGTTTGTCCTGTAGCATGATCTCCTGAGCTGTGGAGCCGAAGAGTGCTATGCATACTCCTAGAGGTCTGTGGAGGTTGTTTTGCAATCACTGATAAAATTCCATTTTGTAAACACTATTTTTATTTCCAATTCTTTTTTAATCAAAAACCAACTTTGAGCTTAGAGAAATAGTGGTGGTCAGGACTGCCTTTTGGTTAAAAGTGGCAAAAACCAACCTGATCTAGAAAAAATGAGACATCTATTGGGAGGAAACTGGGGGCATCTTATAGAACAACTAGGACCCTAAAAGGGCAAAGATTGATCTGGGATTCGGGAATGGTGGGTTCCAGGAATATAACAACATCAAGCCTGCTCTCTGTCTCTTGTGTCTGCTTCACTTGGGTGTCAGATACTTTCTTTGTTCTCTCTATAGTTTTTCATAACCTATTTCTCCACATAGCAGGAATCCACAAAGCTTTCAAGTATTCAGCCTTACAACTACAGGAACAAATGACTAAATCCTTTTAGTCTGCTGTGGACTAAATTGTGTTCCCCCAAAATCCATATGTCAAAGTTCTAATCCCTATTATGACTATAATGACTATATTTGGAGATAGAGTTTTTAGCAGGTAATTAAGGTTACGTGAGATTATAACAGTAGAGTCCTAATTCAATAGGGCTGTGGCCTTATGAAATGAGGAAGAGAGGGAGAGGGAGTGGGAGAGGGAGAGGGAGAGGGAGAGGGAGAGGGAGAGGGAGAGATCTCCATGAGCACACCTGAAGGAAGGCAACCAGGCAACTGTCTGCAAGCCAGGAGGAGAGTCCTCACCAAAAATTAAATCACCTAGCACTTTGATCTTGGATCTCCCAGCTTCTAGAATTATGAGAAAGATATTTTTGTTATTTAAACCACTTAGTTCACCGTATTTTGTTATAGCACCCCGAGTAGGCTAATACATTCTCAAATCCAAGTCTCAAAGAAGAAATTCATTATTCCATAGCCAACATATGGAATCAATTTAGGCATCCATTGATGGATAAATAGATAAAGAAAAATGATAAATAGATAAAGATAAAAATGATAAATAAAGAAAATATAAATAGATAATACATAGATACATAATATATAATAGATATAATATATCAATACATATATAATATGTATATACACTACTATACAAATTTATATATAATGTCTATTTATTTAATATATAATAATTTATAATCTCTTTATTTATTTATATGTAATGGCTATTTAACTTATATATGCCTATATATATTATACATATACAATATATGTAATAGATAAAGAAATATATATATATATATACACACATACACAGTGGAATATTATTCAGCCATAAAAAGAATAGTATTCTGTCATTTGCAGCAAGGTGGATGGAACTGGAAGATATTAAGTGAAATAAGTCAGGTGCAAAAAGACAAATGCCACCTGTTCTCACTTATATGTAGAAGCTAAAGTTCATCTCAAAGAACTAGAGCATAGAATAGCAGTTACCAGAGCTTGGGAAAGGTGTGTGAGAGGGAGGTATGGAGAGAGGATGGACAATGGATACAGGATGCTGTTGCATTATGTTCCCCCCCAAAATCATCCATACTGTGGGCTTTCGCCATGAGCAAGGGCCTTCCAGCAGAACAACCCAGGTCCCAAATCCACGCAGGATGATTTGTCCAGGAGGTCAACGCATGTGTCCATCCTTGCTTCATGAAAGTGCACAAATAATTTCCCTTTGACTTCCTAAGCTGCGTGTCTGATTTCGCTCCTTCTTTTATCACCGTTCCCAGTCTGTCTGTTCCCCCATGAATCACCATCTCTTGTTTCCCACTATTTCCTACTGCCTGCCTTCTTAGCCTCAATATGTCTGCATTCGTCCTTGGCTCTCTGCAGGAAACCAAAGTCTCAGATTTCCCTTCTAACTGAAGCCAAATTCAGCCATCTGACCAAAGCCATCTTTTCCGTGCATATCAGAGCATCCAAGAGCCCTTCAGATTCCAGTCTCCACCAGCACTTGTGCTTGTCTGCAGCCATCCTGAAGAGTATCCCAGCTCTGGGCAAAACTCAGACATTAGTCAGAGAAGGCAAAGCTGAGCCTGGGAAGTGGGTGGCATGAGGTGCCTCATCCCAAGCTGCCTGGTACCTTTGCTTGTGTGCAGTGTGGGGGTGTACATCCATCCAAAAGCTTTTTGCCTTTGTCTAGCTAAGTGGGTATGGTCACCCAGATATGCTGCTTTGAAATATGCCTTATTTGTGAAGAAAATGCTACTTTGCACCTTTAAAATGAAATTCTCACGAGTGTCTCAACATTTCATTCTTACCAGTGCCAAAACTTAAGATGGGAGAAAAAATACAGAGAAAGGCCAATAGGTTTCCCCCAGGAAATGCAGCAAATCAGCAAATTCTAAGATTTGATTTTGCTAAGCCAGCTGCTGCTCCTCTGAATCATACTAGAGTTCTGGTCTGCTCATCTCACAAAAAGGCTGCCAGGCCTCCCAGTTAGCTAGTATCAGGGCCTGTTCGGGTGCTCCACACTCTGACTCCCACACTCTGACTCCCAGGCCACCCACTTTGCATCCACTCCTCCATACTTTCCAAAGATAAGAAACCCCTAGTGAGAACTTTCCAGAATTGGAAGTTACTGGAGGGAAGCCTAATTAGGAAAGAGCTAGGGTCTTTGAGAAGGGCCCTCTCCTCTGGATGCCAGGACACCTGCAGTATTTGTGGGGACTCCCTCGAGGAAGCTGTGCATGGTTTTGTCCTGCTGATGGGAAGTCTGTGCCAGGGAGCACGGGAGATAAGATGAAGACCTTGGTGACAGCCAGAGCCCAAGATTTTGACCCAAGAGCTGGGAAAGTCAAGGGAGTGTTCTGGAGAGGGGACAATGGGTAAACGGGGGTGGCTGGAGCCCAGGCAAGAGGAGATGCCTCTCCACGGCAAGGGACATACAGGATTGGGCAGAGAGTAGTGGACCAACTGCAGGAGCGCAGAGGGTGACAGGTCTGCAGGGGTCACAGGATGAGCCTCTGACTGAGGAAGGGGGCACTTGGTGAGACCCACCCCAGGCTCTCTGGGGAGGCTTGAGGTCCCTCTCTCTGACCCCTGCTGGTGCTGCTGGGGGACCACACTCCTGCTGGAGCAAAGGGGAGCAAAGCCCAGAGCTCCCTGGGGGCAGAGGATTGTGAGAAGAGCCCGAGGCTTTGCAAAGGCCAGAGCAATCAATACAGCATAATATGAAGGTGGAGAAGAAAGGGATGGAGTGAGAGAGAGAGAGAGAGCAGGCTCCGCAGCCAGAGCTCAGCAAGCAGAGGGCTGGGGCACTGAAGACAAGGCAGACCCCCACCACTCCCTCCCTCCCCCCTCACCTTGCCTCTCTCATTTCCCCCCTCTCCATTTTTCCTCCTTCCCTCTCCTCTACCACCCTCCCTCTTCTACTGATTGCACCCTGGGACAGCTGTGTTTTAGTTTCCCACCCAGGTTAAAATTTAGGTTCATCTCCTCCCCATTCAAGTGGCTGTACCCCCTGACACAATATAGAGGGGCACAAGGAGCCCCCTTTCCCGGGGACAATCTTTGCATCTCCTTTTTGTAAAAGACTGCTTCACATTGTGCTGGTAGGAATTTTCAGTGTGTGTGTGTGTGTGTGTGCGTGTGTGTGTGTGTGTGTGTGTGCGTGCGTGTATGTGTGTGCATTCTGGTGTATATGCATGTGTGTTTGAGTGTGTGTGTATGTGTGCGTGTTTGTGCATATGCATGTCTGTGTGTGTGCATGCTCCTGAATAATATACATGTGTGTGTATATGTGCATGTTTGTGTATATGCATGTGTGTGTGTGCATGCTCCTGTATATGTGTGTGTGTGTGTGTGTGTGTGTGTGTGTGTGTGTGTGTGTTTGTGCCTAGGCTGATTTAGATCTTAATGTCAGGTTTTCTCTCAGGGAAGGTTTAGTTTTCCTTCCCCTTTTCCTCCTCAACTCTGCTCTCGACAGGACTGTCCCCTTCCTGGGGCATCCTCACTACCATTCCACACCCGCCCACCCCGACACTTGGAGTATCCCCATACATCAGGGTGAGAGGGCTTGCGTCTTGGGTGCCTGGGAGCCTCTACTGATGGTGATGCGGTCAATCAATGTTCTCCTCCAACTGCCTTTGAAAAATGCAAACACATGACCCAGCAATGTCACGAAAACCTTTTCGTATTTACCTTTATTCACTTGTTAGTTTCAGTCCCTTAACAAGGTCCTAAAGGAATGGTCCTTAGGATGCTGAGAGAGCTTCCAAAAAAAGAATTGCAGTTAGGGTCCGGGGGGGCCTGAGAGCCGGCAGGTGACAGGTGGGCTGGGAGTCCCTGGGAGCACCTTACTACCAAAGAGGAAGCTGGAGAGAAAAACAGAAAGGGAAATTCTGCACACTCGGCCACATTGCCTAGAACCCCCAGACCCGCCCTGGTATCTGCCTATGACACCGACATTTCTCCATCTGTGTCCACCTCCTGCAAAAAAAAAAAAAAAAAAAAAAACACCACTGCTTCCTTTGCCAGTGTTGTCATGTGTTGTGGATAAATGTTTACAGCTCCCACTAGGCTAAGATCACACCACAACCTAGTGAGAAGCAATATGGTTCTAAGCAAGATGAGCGTGGATGTGAGGATGAGACAGACTTGGCATCTGATCTGACTCTGTGCACTGGGGTGACCAGGCCACCGTCTCCTCCTACGGAGTGAGAGGAGTGAGGCCACTTCCCAGGCTGCGGTAGAGACAACAGGCACGTTAAACATACAGAAGCCCATCAGCGTCTCCTGGTCCCTCTCCTCCCAAGGCCCAGAACATTACAGGTACGCAAATGTATCGAGTCCAGGTCACATGTCTAAGAATGTAGTAGGACTTTAGAAAACAAAAATAGAATTTTTAGAAGAGGAAGCATAATAAATATGTCCCAATCCTTTTGTCCCCAAATCTACCCAAATGATGTCATAAGCAGCTACAGAAGGACTGATTCATGGTGGAGAGTCAAAGGAGAGGACTCAGAGCCAAGTGCTCATCCTCTATTGAGTACTGAGTTTGCTTCCCTAGCATCCAGACGCAGCACCATCACAGTGTAGCAGTGGTGAAATTCTGGGGCTTAACTCCTCCTAATACCCTTCCCCTTGCCTCAAGAATTGGCTTAACGAGGTTTAATCTGCATAGTACCTGGCATTACCCCAGGTCTCATTTCTATGGCGTGGACAACAGTTGCTGGACTTGACAAAGACCCTCATAGCCCAGTTGCTGCTGGCTACTAGGAGAGAGGCCTGTCTTTAGATGGCATCAGCCCCAATGGCAGAGAAAGAGACTTAAATAAACTTGTTCACTGATTATAGGGGCATAGGTCCAAATGAGTGGCTGGATCCACTCATTTGGACCTATGCCCCTCTGCCCCTATGCCCTGAAGTCCACCCACCTCTGGAACTTCCAGCTATGGGAGCCTCTACGTTCATTCATTGTTAGTTTGAATTAGAGTTTCTCTTATTTGCAACCCAGAACATCTTCTTACATTTGATTCTGAGCATGGATGTCTCCTCTACATTTCTGACACAGATATCTGAGTCTCTTCAGTGGGATGCGCAACCTGTCCCGGGTCTGTGCTTCCTGCCATCCTTGCCTGTTTGCTGAGCTTGTTTCACAAGAAAAGATCCAGGTCTCAGAATTTAGACTTTGACTTGGTGACATGAACCACACGCCTTCCTCATTCATTCATTCACGTGTTCAAAGAGGTTTTTTTTTTTTTGCAGTACTGGGGATTGAACCCAGGGCATTCTACTTCCGAGCTACACCCCCAGCCTTATTTTTTATTCTTTATTTTGAAACAGGGTCTCACTAAGTTGCGGAGGGCCTCACTAAGTAGCTGAGGCTGGCCGCGAACCCGGATCCTCCTGTCTCCGCCTCCCAAGTACTGGGATTACAAGCATGTGCCACCACACCCGGCTGTTCAAAGACTTTTTATGAAATCTTTATTATGGTGGTGAGCACTGGGAATAGGAAGGAAAGTGAGTCTTCCCTAAATAACACCCTGAGGCCATTTGCAACCTAACATTGCCCAGTGTGTTTTTCTGTGAATTCCTCCATGGAAACATTTCTCTGTGGTTACGTAGGGGAGTTGCTGTGGAGCTCCTGTCTGAAGCTCTCAAACCCTGCATGAGAGACATGAAGTTTATTTAGCTGGAAGCAAAACGAATGGCTATCAGAGTCCCTAGAGTTAAACCCAAGTAAGCACTCGCCTGTAGGGCGAGTCTGTGGTCTAGAAAGGGAGCCAAGAAGCTTCCAGCACTGGGAGGGGGGGAGACTTGTAAGCAAATTTCTGTGTGTGTGTGTGTGTGTGTGTGTGTGTTAGTTACTGGGACTGAATCCAGAGGCACTCTACTTCTGAGATACACCCCAAGCCCTATTTACTTATTTATTTATTGACACAGGGTCTCAATAGGTTGCTGAGAGTCTTGCTACATTGCTGAGGCTGGTCTCAAACCTGTGATCCTCCTGTCTCTGCCTCCCAAGTACTGGGATTACAGGCATGCGCCACCACGCCTGGCTGAATCTCCATTTTTATAAAATAACACATTTGGCAATCTCTGAAACTGAAATATGATTCTAAAACTCCCACTCTGTAGTAAGGGCTACTGGGCATAGACTTCAAAGATTGGAGGTCCAGGCAAAACCCCCGCAGTCTAATACACATGGTCAATATTCAATTTCTTTAGCTGCCTCTGCTTGACTCCCACAGCTGTCTGCAGCTGCATTTCAGCATTCACCATAGCCCACCTGCTGGAATTGCTACCTGAGTACCCATCTTCCACCTAGCTGACCCTGCGGTCCTTGAGAGCAGAGAGGAGCAGAACTTCTGTCACCCAGAGTAGCACTAAACTAACATCAACACCATGTTTACTTTGTGTCAGGCATTTCCCAGGCCCTTCACATATATTTATCTAAGCCTCAAAACCTTATAGGATGATTGCATTATCCCTCGTCTTCTAGTTGGGGAAACTGAGTCACCAAAGGTCTAAAATAACTTGATTGTGGCCTTTGAATAGCTAGGAAGGAGCAGAAATAGGATTTCAAACAGGCGACCAGACTCTGGGGTTTTTGCTCTTAACCATGGTGCTGTTGAACCCACGTGTAAACACTCAACACCAATGTGTGTGATTAAACTAAATTTCGTGGAGGGTCCCAGTGTGGTGGTGCACACCTGGAATCCCAGTACTTGGGAGACTGAGACAGGAGGATCCCAGGTTTAAGACCAACCTCAACAACCTAGCGAGACCCTATTTCAAAACAAAAAATAAAATAAGGGCTGGGATTCACTTGGAGGTAAAATGACTCTTGGTTCAATCCCCAGTACCCAAAACAAAACAAAACAAAATTAGCAGAGGGGACCTTTGTCACAAATAGCAAAGTTTATGGTCCCCAGATGTCCCTGAACCTCACGCCGTTCAGCAGGTTTGGGTCGGGTGTTTCTTTTTGCGGTGCTAAGGCTCAAGCCCAGGGCCTCATGCGCATTAGGGGAGTGGTCTACCACTGAGCTAGGTCCCCAGCCCTGGGCAGTAGACTCTGAATGCCAGAAAGAAAAAGTTCAGAGTAGGAAATTAGAAGTAAGATTTCTAAAAGAGAGCAGAGAAGTCTCTTTAATCGAGCATTTGAATTGGGCCTCGCTGACGCCCACCATGGAAACCTATGGCAATCTTAGCCCAGCAAGGCTAATATTCTCATGCTCACTGCAGAAGTCTGACCTTCGACAGGTTGCTTGACCTCTTTGGTGATATTAAATCACGGTCCGTGATTAGAACCTTGCTGTTCCCACCTTGGGGAAGTGGAGTCTGCACCCCCTCCCTTTGATTCTGTGGTGAGAGTGAGACAAGAATTTGGGGATACAGAAAAAGATGTACTAAGTCCCAATAGAACTTAGTCTCAAGGAGTTGTTGGAATGCAGGAAACACCCATGAACCTTTGCAATGCAAAACAAGCAACTGGTGAGCCCTAGTCCTTAGCCCATGTTCTAGGCTCCTGTCCTTGCCTGCAAAAAGTAACAAGACAGGGGAAATGGGCAGGAAATTGTGCAACCTACCTGGACTCCTCCTCTAGTCCAGCCCCTAGGTACTCTCCCGCTATAAATATTACACCCTAGACCAATGCTGCTGGCTCTCTCTCTAGAGACCACCGCCTTCTCCCTGAAATGTGTATCTGTTTTCCTAAATAAATCTGTCTGTGTCTCTGACTGGCTCTTGCTGAAATCTTTTTCCGTCATGTATGCCAAGGACATTGCTGGTCCAAGGTTGAGGTCCCCTTGTCCCAGAACTCCTCTGGTGACATGAGGAAGGTATATGATGGCTTGGACCAAAGGATCCAGTTGGAAATGACACTCTGTGACTTTTGAGACTCAATCATAAAGCCACACAGCTGACACCCTGGTGGCTAGGAACACGCATTCTCGGAGCCCTCAACCTTCATGCAAGAAGTCTGACCACACTGAGCCCCACACACTGGAGAGGCCACGTGCCAGCACTCAACTTGAGTGGAGGACAAAATAGGGGAAGAGTAGAGGCAGGTGGGTAGGGGCCATAAGACCCCCAGTGGTGGGGCAGGGACAGGCAGGTAGGTCACAAGGAGATGCTTTGTGACCCTGTCCTGCATGCTGTGGAGGAACAAACTGTCCATGAAAACTTTATTTCCTTCTCATTGTGAATGTCACCTAATCCTCCTGTCACCTGCCCTACGGGTGCATCTTAGCTCTGCGCACAATTATACAACACACAGATACACCAGGGTGGATAAACATCCTGTGGTTAAAATCTGGGGGGCTTTGGAGGTTTGCAGATCCTCCCACTCAAACATCTCTCAAGCTGCAGCGTGCAGGGATTACCTGGAGCTCACCAAGATGCAGGGCTGGGGCTCCGGGTGGATCTGATGGGACTCTATTCTCTCCGGGTCCCAGGCGATGCCTAGACCATGCTCTGGACTGCAGTGAGGACTTACAATCCTTCTGGCTCTAGCACATCAGTGACAGGTCCCTGAGAGCCATCTGTGTGGGTCCTGTCTAAAGCAGTGGCATGCCCATCACCCCTAGAGAACCCCACAGACATTTGAACATGGGGCAGGGGGTAGAGGAGAGCTGACCATCTCCTCTCCCCTTCCCCTCTCCCAGCAAAGTAGGATGAAGGAAACCTCAGTTGCTGGCCCCATTGCTATGTGACTCTGTAGCGGAGATACAGGGCCCCGACTTCTTCCCAAGTGCCCACTTAAGGCTTTCCTCCCAGCCTGTCACCTCATGTCTTCTCTTCCCTGGGCTGCCTGTCTACCTCGGCCCAGCTCAGTGGCAGGCTATGTAAGGAGAAAACAGGTCTCCCTAGGTGGCTCACACCAGCCAACTTCTCAACACTGTCACCCCCAGGCTAGAAGCATGAATGATCCTGGACAAATGTCACTTTCTCCTGAGAAGTTCATTCCCTAGGGGCTTCTTCTACCTCTACCAGGAAAATCTTTAGTGAGAAAGGAGTTGAGGAGAGAAGGCCTCTTTGATTTTTAAAATCCAAGTAAAGAAAATGATGGAAGTAACAGCCAGATGTGGTGGTGCACACCTGTAACCCTAGTACTTGGGAGGCTGAGACAGGAGAATCACAGGTTTGAAGCCAACCTCAGCAACTTGGCAAGACCCTGCTTCCAAATAAAAAATAAAATAGGGCTGGGGGTGTAGTTCGGAGATAGAATGCTCCTGAATTCATTCCCCAGCACCACAAGAAAAAGAAGAAGGAGGAAGAGAAGTAGGAGAAGGAGGAGGAGGAGGAGGAGGAGGAGGGAGGGAGGGAGGGAGAGAATATGCTGGAAATATAAAAAGAAGGCAAGTGAAGGACAGAGGGACAAGCAATCCATATTCTCTCCAAAACTATTCTACATTTCCCTTCCTTCCTCCTTTCCTTCCTGTGTGTTACTGAGGATTGAGCCCAGGGGCATTCTACCTCTGAGCTATGCCTCCAGCCTTTATTTATTTATTTATTTCTGAGACAGGGTCTTTCTAAATTGCTGAGAGTCTCACTAAGTTGCCGAGGTTGGCTTCAAACCTACGATTATCTTGTCTCAGCCTTCCAAGTACTGGGATTACACCCAGCTCTGAATTTCTTTACTATCCTGACTCCTGAAGTCATTCTCTACCTATCACAAGGTTTAGAGTTGGCTATTACTATGCACAGGTGAGGTGTCCTAGCTCACCTCCAACTTAACACCCAGGTGGCTTGGTGCATTTGGAAGAGGCGATAGAGGGAAGGATGTGTCTGGACTCTAAGGAGGGGAGGGTGGATTGCCAAGTTTACCAGTGGGGATCCCCAACTATACTTACAGACTCAAGGGACCAGTTCCAACAAATATGAAATTATACAGGTTCACTGGGGTGGGTGGTTAGGAGGTTTGAAGAAACCATTTAGAGAAGGAACCTGCAGAGCCATCCTATTGAATTGACTGGGTTCCATGTTCAATGAGCATGCTCTACAAGCTTTCTAATTCTCTCCCCTCAGAGGTGGATACCCTGGTGGCTGGACTTGGTCTTGCATTTCCTTATAATTCCTTCTGCCAGGCTTCTCAAACTTTGTCATGAGGTAGAGCTCCTAGTGGTATTATGAATTTATCATAAATGAAAATATTTGGGGAACAAAGTCAGATACCCTAATCACCTCATCTCAAATAACCACCCTGTTGAAATTGCATCATCTTATTCTAATTCTCCACAAGAAGCTTAACTAGCAGATATTTGTCTTGTTTGTGTATTTGTGCATTTCTCTTCTGTCTCACTGGCACACAAGCTCTAACACACACACACACACACACACACACACACACACACACACACCTTTTTTTTTACATCATTCAGTCTTCTCTTCTTTGGCTTTGCTGCTACAGGATCCCACTCCTCCTCTTCAACCTGTCCCCAAGAAGCTGCTGGACCATACACTTCTTTGTCTCTATTTCCTCTACTTATTCTTTACTTCATTCGCACATGAATTTCCTCATAGAGTCATTATCATAAGGTCAGAGCCTCATGGCCTGGGCAGTCCCAGGCGGTACATGGCACTGTAGCCTTTTCCCAAATCTTAACTCTACTTCATCAGACTCGGTGTCCTTAGTTATCCCTCTGCATCCGGTTGGAAGAATGCAAATCACTGTGCAGCTCAGCCTTTCCCATCTGTGCCCACGTCAGCTTGCATCAACGTGCCCATCCTTTCCTAAATGCTCTGCCTAGACTCATTGCATTTTTACTAATTCACCACGATATTTTCCTTCCTTCAATACCAACAAATCCCACTTCTGAGTAATACTGCCCACTTGACAGCCAGGTAGCACTGGGAGAGTGGGATCACAGGGTATTGAACTCTGACATTGGAGTTGAAGACAGATGAAAGAGAACCCAGAAAGAGAGTAAAATAGATAACTAGACTATAAATCGGTTTCCTATGCCTCCCGTCTTAGCTAACATTCTTCTAATTGGGATGGAAAACAAGTCAAAATGGGAGCACGGGGAAGGGAGGTAATTATAGGATATAGGGTATCTCTTGAATCCAACGAAGGTTGAAACAGATCCCTGGTCCTGAGGGGTGAGAATCAGATATGAGAGCCCAGACAGGAACCCTTCCAGCATGCACGCTCTCTCCCCATAGTACATTCAGTTCTCTCTCCCCCCCCCCCCATTTCCTCTGCTTTCCTGTGTGGATCAGGCAGACCGGCAACTTTACAGCTCTTAGCTTAGTATCATGCACATGTGTGCATGGTACAGAGCCTCACAGAGACTTCTCAGCCCCAGTCCTAAATATTCAGAAAAAAACAACTCAGCTGCCCTGATTTCCACCAGTGACAGCCACGCACAAAGTCGCAGGCAGGTAGAGTGAGTCTGGCCAGATCTCAAAAGGCCTGGTGCACCTCCTCTTCAAATCAAAGTTGCAGAGACATGTTTTCAGTTTTCCCTTTCCTCGACCCTCTGCGACAGCCACTTCCTGCCCTGCCTTCCTTTCTGTTTATTGTGTTCAATCTCTTGTTTCTGTCCTCCTTCTCAGGAGGGACAGAAATTCATCTAGCAACCGTTGATCTCACGCAAGGCTGGCATCACCTCCTGGCGACATTCTGCATTTGAGCGTAGACTTTGAGTGTTTACTGCTTCATCTGTGAAAATGCGGGTAACCGGCCCCGGCCAGCTGTTGCAGGAAGCCACACTCTCCTTCTTCCTCCACTTCATTGTTCCTGAATGTCCATATTCTCCCATTATCTCCGATGTAGAACACCTATGAAAACTTAATTTTTTGTGTGTGGTACTGGGGATTGAACTCAGGGGCATTCTACCTCTGAGCTACACCCCCAGTCCGATTTTTTTATTTATTTTGAAACAGGGTCTCACTAAGTTACAGAGGGCCTCACAAGTTGCTAAGGCTGGCCGCAAACCTGCGATCCTCCTGTCTCAGCCTCCCAAGTACTGGGATTCCAAGCATGCACCACCACACCTGGCTTGAAAACTTAATTTGAACAACAAATATGCCACTTATGGTAGCTTTCAAATAATATTTAAATATTATGTTTGCAGAATTGAAAATTTGGGACTTAATGGGTTAATACCTGAGGCACTCTGACTCTGAGCCGCATCCCCAACTCTTTTTTAATATTTTTGTTTTTGAAACAGGCTCTCACTAGGTTGCTGAGGGTCTCGCTAAGTTGCTGAGGCTGTCCTCAAACCTGCAATCCTCCTGTCTCAGCCTCCCAAGTACTGGGATGACACACAGGTACCACCATGCCAGACTGGGTTAATACCCTTTAATGAAAGCAATCTCTGAGAAGTTCTCCTGCTGCAGTGAAGGCAGATCACTGCCACAGCGTGAGGACACTCGGCGATGAGCGTGGAGCAGATGAAAGTGTGAAGCAGTCAGCGCTTTCTATTTTCTAGTTCATCCATTCACCCCGTATCTCAGTCTTCCAGCTGAGCTGTCACTTCACTCAAGCTCTGTTTTTTTTTTATTTTGTTTTCTTGCTCTCTTGTTCTTATTGTATAATGAAGGAATGAGAGATTGAGAGAGAAAATTAGTATAATAAAGCACTGGGATATAATAAAAAAGAAGTGTGTACACAGAACACATGAGGAACTAGAATGCTGGATGAGGGTGGAGAAAGTCAGAAACCCAGGGATGGAGCCGGGAGTGGTGGCACACACCTATAATCCTAGCACTTGGGCAGCCGAGACAGGAGGATTGCAGATTTAAGACCAGTCTCAGCAATTTAAAGGGACTCTCAGCAACCTAGCAACACCATTTCAAAACAATTTTAAAAAAAAGCGTTGGGGGTATAGGTTGGAGGTAGAATGCCTCTGGGTTCAATCCCCAGTAGAAAGAAAGAGAAAGGAAGGAAGGAAGGAAGGAAGGAAGGAAGGAAGGAAGGAAGGAAGGGGGAGGAAGGAAAAAAGGAAGGGAGGGAGAAAGGAAGGGAGAAAGGAGGAGGAGGGAGGGAGGAAGGAGAGAAAGAAAGGAAAAAAGCAAAACTATGGGATATGTACGCAATGGAATTTTACGCAGCCACAAAGAAGAACAAAATCACATCATTTGCAGGGAAATGGAGAGAACTAGAGAACATCATGCTAAGCGATATTAGTAAGACACTAAGAATAAAAAATCGGATGTTCCCCCTAATCTGTGGGAGCTAGATAGAATGGGATGTAGAAGGGACTTAGAAAGGAAGAAGAAGAAATCTTTAGAT
>PVJS01047985.1:0-15231 GCA_004027185.1 Glis glis
AAAAAAGTAGGGCCGGGGGTGTAGCGCGGAGGTAGAACGCCCCTGGGTTCAATCCCCGGTACCGCAAAAAAAAAAAAAAAGAAAAAAAAATTATAAGATTAGCATGATAGGATATTTTCAGTTAATTTTTGACTTTTGGAGGTCCTTTCTGTAGAAATGTTTTTTGTTTTACTAATTTTCTTAGGGTTTCTTTTAATTCTTTGAAATTTATATCATTCTTTTTTGAAGTATATAACATTATCTTTGTTTACATTTTATTTTATTTTAATTTAATTTTATCTTATTGAACCTGGGGGATTGAACCCAGGGGCATTCTACCTCTGAGCTACACCCAAGCCCTTTTTTATTTTTTACTTTGAAACAAGGTCTTGCTAAGTTGCTGAATGTTTCACTAAGTTGCTGAGGCTGGCTTGGAACCTGCAATCCACCCTGTCTCAGCCTCCCAAGTACTAGGATTACAGATTTTAGTTGGTAAAATTCTGATAGATTCTCATTTGTCAGTGGCTTTGCATATAATGTGAGCAGTTCTCTTGTATTAGGGTTATTTTTTTTGGAGGTGGTGGTACTAGGGATTGAACCTAGAGATGTTCTGCTTCTAAGCTACACCCCCAGCCTTATTTTTATTTTGAAATGGGGAGGCTGTTTCAAAATACAGGGGGGGCCTTGCTAAGTTGCTGAGGCTGTCCTTGAATCTGTGATCCTTCTGTCTTAGCCTCCTAGTACTGGGATTTCAGGTGTGCACCACCATGCCTGGTTCTTATATCAGTTTTTTTAACAACTTGATGAAATTCTTTGCCATTTATAAGATTATATTCAAATATGGCAGTGATAAAAAGTGATGTGACATAATGGGTTGGGATAGATGCTGGAGGAACTGAAGATGGATGTCTGTACAAGGACTACAGTACTTTTATAAGCGTTGGATCCATTTGTGAATACAACATATACAGTTTCTGAGTATCTTTGCAATTTTGTATTTTTTTGTGTGTACATGTTAAATACCTAAAGAATCTCAGGCATATACAAGACTAAAACCCACTAAGAAATTGTTGAGATAAATGGCTTATTTTGTTTAGGTTGCTGAAGGACACATTATGTGTGGCATCTCTGTTGGTCTCCCCTTTTAATTTTCATCATAACAGCCTCCTCCTCTATGGCCACATGGGTTAGCATATTACTAGGCTAGGCTAGACATATGTGTCGTCTCTCTTGTCATAATGATTAGCACAAGGTTGGGCTAGTCCTGGCTAGATCCATTCCCTGGGATTTTCTAAATGGAACTAGCAGAAAGACTGCCTTGCTAATTGGCTTATGAAATTGGAAGGACATGCTTTTAGGTTGTTTATCACTTCTGGCACAAGAAATCTGGTGTAAGGAAGCTAAGCAGAAACACAAAGGAGATATTTACTCAGTACATATTTACGTACCAATGCTGTGCCAGTCTTTGTTCTAGGTGCCATCCGTATAGAAGTAAACAAAATTGTTCTCATGGAGGTTCTGTAACCAGAGGGTGCGCTGACACCAGGCAAGTTCTTCGGTCTAGTGCTCCTTGAAACCAGACTTATCTCCATGCTTCCTAGTTACATGAACTTAGAAAGTCCCTTTTCTCAAACTAGATTGAATTATTCAGTTTTAATGTCATTTGTAATTCTAGGCCCTTTGAACTTAAAAATATATGAATTCTGATTGGTGAATTTGGGTAAATTCTTGGCATATATTCTCACAGTTTTAGGTTTTGATAAATGGAGATTACCTTATCTTTTACTTTGCCTTCATATTCCATTAAAGTCTTTAACCTTTTTTTCTGGTAAGGTACTTTGGCTGACTTTGGTCATTCAGGAAGATGTAACTATTTATTTAGTAAATTTGCCAAGTAGAACTGGTTTAGACTAGATACTTTTGTAAATCATTATGTGACAGAGAGCAAATTTTGAGAAGTTTTAAAATTTAATGACACGTTTAAAAGTAATTCATATATGATTAGGAATATGTGAAGGAAGTTTATTTGCACTCTTAGATTTATATTGTTTAAATGTTTTTGTCTGAGATGCTTCTGTATTTGGCATAGCAATTACTGTAAGATGGATAAGCAACTTAATTCTTCTGGTCACTCATGCGTTGTACTATTCTACCCCCATTTATATAGTTTTTCTTGGTACTGCTGGAAAATATATGGGTAATTTATTTTCATAGAAAGTATATACCCCTTCAAATTTAGACTAATTGAAGTGAAAATCAGAGGAAATTTCCCCATACGAATTTGAGATAGCAGATTATAGCATAATGATAATGAAACTACATTATAAATACACATAAAGTTTATTTAACCCGTCTCAGTATATCTGTATAATTATCCTGACATCTGGACCAGGGCAAAGATAATAGCTCATGGACAGAAGGAGCCAGGTATTTAGAGGGAGGGTGACCATACAATTTATGGTCCAAGTCAGGACATTTGGGAGTGAGAGAAGGTGTAATTAATATTTTTGCTGAGATAACAGGCAGAGGCTGGGACTGTCCCTGTGCTTACTTGGACATCTGGTCACCATAGTTAGAGACAGGGTAGAAGGGTTTACAGTGGATTCAGAGTACCTGATACATGTTTGTTGATTAATAAAAATAATTTATAGGAATCTCAATTGAAAGTTTCTCTGTATTCAAATACTGTTACGTTCTTGTGTATGATTTGTTATCCATTTGGTACTGACCAATGATTTACTATGTTATTGTGATTGCTTTAGTGCTTTTTATTTCTGCAGTTTTTAAAACTTAGCTGTCAAAATTTTACCATACTATTTTTGTCTTTTCATTAAGGAACTATTCATTTTCATTAAAAGTAAAGAGTTTTACCTATAGGTATCCTCTAGATACCTATGGGTAATCAAGTATTTATGGATAAGAGATCTTGGGTTGTATATATAAAGCATTGGTGTTAAAGTTTGCTGAAAAAGAGACAACAGATTTTTTAAAAGGATACCCACATTATCACTAATCATGTATTGTTTATAACTTGTCCATACATTATCATTTCTTGGTTACTGCTCACGATAGTGAAACTCTGATTTTGCACATCATTTATCTTCTTTGTAAGATAATTTACTTCACAGAATACCTTAGCACATATTTTAGTCTTTTTCTAGTATTAAAATATTGTTTTCATAAATATGCACATGTAAAAGCACATCTAATTGAATTTGGACCAGTTTTCCTAGTGATGGTTGATGGAAATTGTTGAATGATTACATTCTTCTTTGGTTGAATGTGCTGCAGCTATGTTTATAGCATATGAAACATGCAGTCATACAACTTGCAACTGTGCCAACATTCAGCTGCAGAACTGACTTCCAAATGGTCTTCAGAATGAACTACTCTTTCCCTCTGCTTCTCATACTGAAGGGAGAAGAGAGTGAATGTGTACCTCTGGGTATCTGGAGGTACAGCATGAAACCACTCAATTCTTTAAAATATCTTTGTGGTATTACATTTTATATTAAAACTTGTTGCAAACTTTGCCTTCTATTCCATTATCTATTAGTTTATTTTTAAAATGTGTTTTTTAAATTCTCAGTTGAGTATAACTACTGCTTCAGAATAGTGTGCTATATTTTTCTTGGCATACTGTCAATTCACCCATGGGTGGGGGCTAGTATTATTCCGTCAGAGATATACTGCTTTCTAATTAGATCTACACACAGAGTAATTACCAGCTCAACCATCAAGGACTTGTGTGTGTCCAGCAAACAGCTCCTAAACAAGTGTGGTGGAAGCCTCCAGGTTGGCTTGTGTTCTTCCACAGATTCAGATGCTAAGAGCCTAAATAGATTTAGGTAGAGTTTATTCAGGGCACAGCAGACAGCTGAACCTGAACCTGCCACTGACTCAGTGGGTCCCTGTCAGCAGCTGAGAAATCCAGGTTAGCCACCCTGAGACTTTTGAAGGGGCTGATTTAAACCTCTCCCTTTCCCTGCCGAAGATACCACCTTATTTGGTTTGGAAATGATCTTTGCTCTGACTTAAGAGGAAAACTCTGCTTCTGAAGCTGTTTGTTATGCAAATGTATTGAAAAGCTGGGCATGGTGGTGCACACCTGTAATCCCTGTACTTGGGGAGGCTGAGACAGGAGGATCACAGGTTCAAGGACCCCCTCAGCAAGTAGTGAGACACTCATCAACCTATAAGACCCTGTTTCAAAATAAAAAAAAATAGGGCTGGGGTGTAGCTTGGTGGTAGAATACCCCTGGGTTCAATCCCTAGTAACTAACACACACACACACACACACACACACACACACTGTTATTGAAAGATTAGAAGAAAATCTATCACACGACATGCAGAAATGGCATGGGGAATTATTTCCCTAGAACATGCCATCTTGAAACTTTCCTGAGATCTTCAAATATGAGGGGGAAAAAGGCACTTACATTCATAGTAGAAGGTAGAGAGCGAAGAAGCTAGTTATGCTGCTCATTTCCGCAGGTAATTTTAGGTGCATTCATATTATTTTGCAGTAAAAATTTCTTCCTGGAAGTTCAGACTTTTTGGATTGAATTCTTTATGTATTTTAGTAAGGGAAATTCCCTTAGTAAGGGAAATTTAGGGAGCCTCACTGATATTAAGTCCTTAATCTACTTACATAATTTTTTAGATTTTGCCCACAGAGTACCCTTACTGATGTACAAAGATCCCTCCCCCCTCCCCCCTCCTTTTGTGCTTCTTTCTCTCTTTCTCCCTGTCTGTTTTTCTGTCTCTCTCTGTCTCTGTCTGTCTTTCTCTCTCTCTTTCTCTTTCTCTCCGGATTTAACATGTTACATTCTTCATTGCTGCCACCGAAAGTGTACAATTATAAATAAATATAATGAGTATGGAAAATTGCAGTTTATAGAATTGTCAAAAGGCATTATTCTATAGTGCTCAATTTTTCTTCTATGTTTTGTTGTCATTCTGCTTTAAATTATTCCTAAGATATGCCGGGCGTGGTGGCGCACATAGAGTTCATCAGACTATCTTGCTTAGGCTCTTTCTTGAAAATGGAATGTTATTTTTTACTTTTAGATGTTAGATTTGGGTGGGTCTGGATAATAGATGTGATTTAGTAAAGCATTCAGCTGCCTCTTAACCCCATGAGAGTAATTTATAAGTTGGTAATTCTTCTGGTAACACTATCTCACAAAGCTTACTTTTAGGGTTTTGACCTATGGTTGTTTCTGTGAGAACTAGCTCTCATTTTGTAGTTGACATCGTCTCATTCCTCTCAAGAAATTGAGTGAGTTTATACTACTTTAGAGAAATGGACCAATCAAACATTATTTTAAGCTAGCTTTTACACTTTGTGTCCAAATGGGTTTTTATCTGGGTGTAAATCACTTGGAAAACATTTAAAGGGATTACCAATTAGAACCTAATAAGCATGTTCAACTTTATGCTTTCAATTATAAGGAATGTTTCCTGCTGTGAAACTATATTTTAAGGTTATTTTGAAGGAGAAAATATAGTTTAACTTCAGGATGGTTATTTTTCTTCATAGTGCTTTGTTTTTAAAATTTTCTTGAATTCTTTAGAACATTTTCATATTTATTGTAAGATTGCTATCAAAAACAGCGATTTTTTAAAAAATATGCTATATTTTTATTTAAAATGCACATTTAATGGGACATAGTCAAATAAATTTTTGTATATATATATTTGCATGTAAACATGTTATATATTTGGAATTGACAGGAATTTTGTAAAGTGTAAAAGTGCATCTTGTACATTCCATTATTTTTATTTTCTTCAGCGCTGGGGTTAGAGCCCAGGGCCTAAGTGCTCTACCGTTGAACTACAGTCTAGCCTGTGTACTCTCATCTTAATAATTTGCTTTGTTTCAAGGACTAAGGCTGCCTTGTAAAACTGCCAGGGTTGTATTAGAAGACTTCTAAACTAGAATTATTTGATTTTATTTTGCAATGATTTTTCAGACTTGTTATTTTTCAAGTCATATGGAATCTTTTCTGCAACTAATTTAAATGTTAAAGAAGTTAAATATCCAGTATATGTATGTGTACTGTTTCCTTATAAGAGGATGATTATGAGAGGATTTTTTGTTTCAAAAATCCTTTTGAGGTACACAGTAGTTCCCTCTTATTGGGCATCATTTAACATTTTCTGTGGTTTCAGTTATTGCTGGACAACCATAGTTTGGAAATATTAAGTGGAAAATTTCAGAAATGAATAATTCATACATTTTAAATTTTGTGTTGTTCTGAGGTAGCAGGATAAAATCTCTCAAGGTCCTACTTCTTCCCTCCCATGAGATGAATTATTCCTTTGTCCAGCATATCCATACTGAATAGCTACCTAGCAAGTGGTTACCTCGTAACCCTCTTGGTTATCAGATCATGAGAGAGAGTGGGAGGAGGGGGCAGAGGAAAGGAGAAAGGAGAGGGAGGAAGAAAGAAGAGAAGGGAGTAGGAAGCCACATTTTTATAACTTTCATTCTACTATATTGTTATAATTGTTTATTAGTTGTTAATGTCCTGTGTGCCTAATATATAAATTAGACACTTTTCAAAAGAAGAAATACAAATGGTCAATTAATATACGAGGAAATGTTCAACATCATTAGCAATCAGGGAAATACAAATCAAACTACAGTGAGATACCATCTAACTCCAGTTAGAATGGCAATCATCAAGAATATAAACAATAATAAATGCTGGTGAGGAGGTAGGAAAATAGGAACTTTTATATGCTATTGGTGGGATTGTAAATTAGTACAACCACTATAGAAGTTTCTCAAAAGAGTTGGAGTAGAACCACCATATGACCCAGGAGTACCACTCCTTGGTATCTTTCCAAAAGAATTAAAGTGAGAATATTTTAATGATACATGTATATCTATGTTTACAGCAGCATGATTTACAATAGCCAAATTATGGAACCAACTTAGGTGTCTGTCAACCAACCTAGGTATCAGTGACCTAGTTGTCTATGAATACTTGAAGAAAATGTGGTATATAAACACAATGGAATTCTATTCAGCTATAAAGAAGAACAAAATTATATCATTTGCAGGAAAATGGATGGAAGTAGAGAATATGAGATCGGTGCACCAATATAAAAATATTAAAAAGTTTTATCATAGATATGAAGGTATAGGGAAAAAAAGATAGTATATTTTGTGAACCTATGGTTTAGGCCTCTGGGGGTTTTCAAACTTATCCCTGGTAGATAATGGATTACTATACTTCTTTTGTAAATAGGTAGTACATGTCACTTTTGGTGAAAATTATTCATATTGAAACCTTTAAAAGCTTCATTTATATCCAAGATTGAAATGAATTTAAATTGAAGAAAGGGTTGTAAGAGTGAATCAGAAATTTATGATTTATATATTAAATATGTATTAACTGAATATTGGTATAGCAGTTGAATAAGGTTACTGATTTTAGGTTTTAATACTGATCTCAATTTTTTAAAAAAATTAAATGATATGAGTAAATTTTTTTACTTATTTGAACTTATCACCAAGGTTTCTGTTTAAATTTTTCTAAATAAAGGGTTTCTATTAAAGCAACCAATCAGAGGTTATGAATAATGTGTGCCGCATTCTTGTTTGCTTAGATGTGCGAGAATATCAGTTGACGACCAGCTTGCTTTTGTAGCTAATTAGGAACCTACTGCTTTTTCTTTCAGGGTGTGAAAATTGAGCTAAGTTAAATACATTGTTTTTCGTGAGGAATGAGACAAGCCAGTTTTTATAAAACCTTTGTTTCAATACTTTTTTATTTTTTGTGATGTGGTCTGGCTATGTTGCCCAGGCTGGCCCTGACCTCCTGGTCTCAAGGGATTCTTCTGCCTCAACTTCCTCAGTAGGTAGGTGGGATTACCTAGTGCCCAGTTAACACTTTTCTTAACATTTTATTTGGAAGTGGATTGAGGATACTTTCATGTTTTAATGAAGGGCATTTTGACCACTTGAATATGAACAGGAGGTCTTAAGTTTCTAAAAATTCACATTTACATTTTAAATGACAATTAAGAAATTAAAGATTAAAGATACTAAAAATTAAAGATTATTTTGGGGTACTGAGGATTGAACCCAGGCGCATTCTACCTCTGAGCTATATGCCCCCAGCACTGTTTTATTTTTTATTTTGAAACAGGGTCTCAAAGTTGCGAAGGACCTCACTTATGTTGCTGAGGCTGGCCACGAACCTGGAATCCTCCTGTCTCAGCCTCCCAAAGGTTACAGGCGTGTGCCACCATACCCACCTTTGAAGATGTTTTAATTAACATGTAAAAATACATATAGCCAGGTGAACATATAGTTAATCAGTAAAACTGGAACACATTTGTGAAGGAAAGGAGATGCTAGTAATAATTACCCCATAGCAATAGGAATAAACTAGAAATGTTCCAAGTTAATGCAGTGCACCTAGGCTGAGGTGTTCAGTTGTAAAGACAAAAGCAAATAGTAGGTTTTGGATTAGATATATTTTATTTTATTTTTCGCGGTACTGGGGATTTAACCCAGGGGTGTTTTACCTCCGAGCTACACCCCTGGCGCTATTTTTTATACTTTATTTTGAAACCGGGTCTCACGAGGTTGTGGAGGGCCTAAGTAGCTGAGGCTGGCCACGAACCCGGAACCTCCGGTCTCAGCCTCCCAAGTATTGGGATTACAAGCGTGCGCCACCACGCCCAGCCTGGATTAGATATATTTTAAAAACACATTTGCCATCTGACACAGTGGGTCCTAGCATTACTAATCAAAATCATATTTGGTTTCCGGTTAGTCATGTCAGGGCAATTTGTTCCTGTTTAGAATTGTTTAGAATTGTTGAGGTAGAAAGTAGGTTTTAAAGTTTATACTCTTTCATTTGGTTGTCTTAGTCCATTTTCTGCTGTTTCAACAGAATATTACAGACTGAATAATTTTTATGTAATAGTAGTTTATTTAGATCACAATTCTGGAGCTAGGAATTCTAGGAGCATGTTGTCAGCACCTGGAGAGGGTCTTCATGCTGTGTCATTTCATAACAGAAGGACAAGCAAACGTGTGTGAAAGAGTGAAGCTTATGGAACGCACTCTATCGGGAACCTACTCCCTGATAGCTAACCCACTTCCACAAGGGTAGCTTTAACCCATGTATGGGGCAGAGCCCTCATGAGCTAATTAAAGTTACCATCTCTTAATACTTTTGCAGTGGCAGTTAAATTTCAATATGAGTTTTGGAGGTGACATTCAAACTATAGTAGTTATGTTTTATAATTTGTCTCTAGCTGTATTCTTTGATAAGTCATTATCATCATACTTCTTCAAGCATGGTTTCCTTTAGTTCTTTGAATATAATTATAATAGGTAATTTGAATTTTTTTTTGCTTAAGTTCAACATCTGGGCATGCTCAAAGGTGATTTTTCTCTTATGGCTTTTCCTTTCTTTAGTTGTGCATGTTTAACATTTTTTTTCCATGCATGTCTTTTTTCAGTTTTATGCATTTTTAAAAAACTAGACATTAATTTTATTATTTTAAATACTTTTTTTGGTGCATTGTAATTTACATCATAATGAGGTTCAAAGTCATACAAAAAAACATGCACACAGGTGCAGACTGAACATTTTAGATAAGAACTTTTAGTAACTGAATTCTTATTGACTACTCCCTCTGGCTTATTGTTCTGTTTTGTTTTTATGTTCATTTGGATTACATATAGTTCTAGATTAATTTTGTGGAGTTCATTTCTGCTGCAGTATTTAACTTCTGATTTTAGTGCTTAGTTTCTCTCCCTTTCCCCCACATCTTGCTTTTATTTTTAAACCTGGTTTTCTAGGAGTTGCCAGTGATTGGTGGGAGGTTATGAACCCTGGAAGGTAGCAAGCCTTCCTACTTTTGCCAGTGGATCTGTGTATGGTTTGAGGAATGCTTTCACAGTGCAGGGAGTTTTAATCAGGCTTACCAGCCGGCAGCTACCTTTTCCAGCTATTCCTGAGCAGGTGTAGTCTAGAATGTGGCCTTTCAGACCATTAGGGGTATGTGCAGTCTTAGGAGAATTTAGGGGAGGGGGGCGGTCTGTTTTTCCCTAAATATTTTTTGTTAAATTTATGACTGGTATACTGTTGTTCACACTGCTACTAATATCTAATTGTTTCTCTAATTACTCATCCCTATGATCTCTGTTCTTTTATAAAAGACCATGGGCAGTGCCATAGAATCTCTTCCTGGAGATCCTCTGTTGCACTGTCCTGGTGCTTGCTTCTTCCTGAGTGACACCTCCATTCTACCAGAAAGAGCTAGCACAGGATTCTTTTGCCCTCCTGGGCAAAACTAGGTTCAGTGGATGGATATTACATGGATGGATGGAATATATATATTTAAATATATATATGTTTCAATATAAAGATGACTTTCATTTGTATCATTGTTTTGAAATAGAGTTGGCTGCCTAGTGAGAGAGCAAGCTAATTTTTACTAGAATATTCACCTTTGGTGATCAACTGTGAGGATATTGCACATGCCATATTGCATGGGAAGCATAATTAAATTACTTCTATTCCAGTGCCAATTACATTCTTTTGTAGAGGAAAATGGCAATGAATTATTAAAGACATGTGTGTTTTTTTTCTCTTGGATAGATCTTGAAAGAGTACATTATGAGACAAAAAAGTCTTTTTTATATATTCTTTTATTTGAGACAAGACTTCTATCTTTTTTTTTTTTTTGGGCAGTACCGGGGATTGAACCCAGGGGCGTTCTACCTCTGCGCTACACCCCCGGCCCTATTTTTTATACTTTATTTTGAAACCGGGTCTCACGAAGTTGCGGAGGGCCTCACTAGGTAGAGTGAGAGAGAGAGAGAGAGAGAGAGAGACAGGGAGAGAGACAGGGAGAGAGAGAGAGAGCTGAGGCTGGCCGAGAACCCGGATCCTCCGGTCTCTGCCTCCCAAAGTACTGGGATTACAAGCGTGCGCCACCACGCCCGGCTTAAGACTTCTCTTAAATGAGGATACAGTTTTAGGAGGGAAAAACCAGGAATGGATATAAAGAAGGGGACTATCACTGTAGTAAAAGCATAGATGTGCTAAACCACATCTCTTGACAGAGTAAATAGTTTGCTCTCTCTACCATAGGGGCAGTATTCGGCAAGGAAATGTCAAAACAGCTTATGAGATTTATGGGAAGTCTCACCAAACACATTAGCTTAACTGTTTTAAAATTTCTGTGGGAATTAAAAATATTTAAGCTGGGCGTGGTGGTGCACGCCTGTAATCCCAGTACTTGGGAGGCTGAGACAGGAGGATTGCAGGTTCGCAGCCAGCCTCAGCTACTTAGTGAGGCCCTCTGCAACTTAGTGAAACCCTGTTTGAAAAATAAAGAATAAAAAATAGGGCTGGGGGTGTAGCTCGGAGGTAGAATGCCCCTGGGTTCCATCCCCAGTACCGCAAAAAAAAAAAAAAAAAAAAAAAAAAATATATATATATATATATGCTTAATTGATGTTAAACTTATTTAATATTTCTTTAACATTGTAATTTAATATTGTAATAGTTAACTTGAGTAACTTAGAGGACAGGTATATTTTTGTGTAGTTACAAATTATATGTCTCAGCAGAACATTGACTTAAAGGCAAACTGATCCAGGAGGATAGGGTACTCCCCCTTTTTGTATTATATTATAATATGGTATAATACAAATACACTCTTACAGCTTAGGGGAATCTAAAAGTGAAGATAATTCATTCTCTCAGGGACTGTTAATGAGAGAGACATATATTCAGAACTAACAAAAGCAGTATGAGTGCTATAATAGAGATACTTTATGGCCTGATAAGTCCATGTATATGCATGATAGGAAACAGAAAGTCTTCATAGTTAGATAATTAACTAAATTTAGTCTTGTCTAATGGAAAGTGTTTGGCATGTTGATGGAGGATGCAGCCTGGATGTGGAATGTGTGTGTATAGGGGGTGGAGTTGGTGGAGGATAAAGTGTATGGAGAATCCCAAATGGTAAGAACAGGATTCACTAAGGTAGAGCAATCTGAAACTATCGTGAATTTAGGGAATTTCAAGTAGTAGGGCCTTTTGTGTGTACCTACTTCTATTGGAGTTAACATGAAGTGAGACTGGGAAAGTATAAATCAAAGGTATTTTGAAAGTCTGGAATACTGTTTAAAGTGTTTAAAATTTATATTGGAGGAGATGTGAAGATATTGAAGGATTATGTACAATTGTATGCTATACCACGTATCTGCATTTTAAAAAGATAATTTTGGTTTGGAGGTGCTCTAAAGTAAGACCTTGTAGCCGGGCGTGGTGGCGCACACTTGTAATCCCAATACCTGGGAGGCTGAGACCGGAGGATCCAGGTTCGCAGCCAGCCTCAGCTACTTAGTGAGACCTCCGTAACTTAGTGAGACCTGTTTCAAAATAAAGAATAAAAAAATAGGGCTGGGGGTGTAGCTCGGAAGTAGAATGCCCCTGGGTTCAATCCCCAGTTCTGCAAAAAATAAATAATAATAATAATAATAATAAAATAAAATAAGACCTTGTGATCAAGATTAGGAAAGTACTAGTTTGGAAGAGATAATGAACAGCTGTTGATGTTATGTTTAAAGCAAGGGAGAGGCGGGGATACAGTTAAAAAAAAAAAAGAAAAAAATCATTGATTAGGAATCTGATGAATTCACCGGCATTAGGAATATGGGTATGGGAGCTGTATTGGGGGCACATAAGTTCAATTTTTGATGCTTGGCATTTGACACTCTTGGCAATTTAAGGTTCAGGAGAGAGATAAAGAGTTGAGGTTGATAATAGATCTCATAATTGTGTAAGCTGATAAAGCCATGAAAGTAGAGAGATCATCCAGGGAATTAGAGGAAAGAGGGCAGATGGCCATAGGAAACAGAATTCTGAAGAAATCCAGTGAAGAAGGCTGAGAAGTTGCCAAGGAGTTTCGAGAACTAGCAGAGTGTGGTATCTTGAAAACTAGGAAAAATATTTTAAGGAGGGAATGATTAATGGTGCCAAAAATTATGTTCAGATAAGGTAGAGTCAGAAAAGTATTCATCATATTTGCTAGTTAAGAGGTCATTTGTAGTTTGTCAAGAACAGTTTGAGTGGTAAGTAGGGAAGTGCATTAAGGAGTAAATTCAAGGTAACAACAAATGGGCAGATTATAAAGATGTTATGTAAGTAGTGGAGTGGCGAGCAACACTATTAACTAGAAGTAAATGCAGGTTCAGAGGAGGAGGTTTTTTGGGGGGGATGCGGTGGAAAGACTTCAACTTGTATATTGGAAAACATCAGAAGGAGCTGGGTGTGGTGGCGCACGCTTGTAATCCCAGTACTTTGGGAGGCCTAGATCGGAGGATCCGGGTTCGCGGCCAGCCTCAGCTCGCTCTCTCTCTCTCTCTCTCTCTCTCCCTGTCTCTCTCTCTCTCTCTACCTAGTGAGGCCCTCCGCAACTTCGTGAGACCCGGTTTCAAAATAAAGTATAAAAAATAGGGCCGGGGGTGTAGCACAGAGGTGTAGAATGCCCCTGGGTTCAATCCCTGGTACCGCAAAAAAAAAAAAGAAAAAAAATCAGAAGGAGCCATTAAAATAAGATGAAGATATGAGAGTGGGAAAATGGAGGGCTAAATAATTGATCAAGGCCCTAGAATGACTGATTTCCTGGAACACAATTAAAGGGGTAAGGCCACCTCAGAACCATGCGGGACACACACTTCTAGGTCAGGAGGCAATTAGTGTGGATTTGGATAACTTGGGGTGAGGACTGGCATGGACCCATAGCTGGATAGTAGGATTAGTAGGTATTTAACTAATAGCATTAGTTTTAATGCAGTGGTCTTCATTGTGGTCTTAGACCAGCACCTCAGCAATATTAGTAGCTTATAGAATGAAAATTCTTGGGCCCTACTGACCTGATTTGAAACTCTTCATTTTTTAAAAAAAATAAACCCTCCTAGTGATTCTGATACATGCTAAAGTTTGAGAACCACTGCTGGTTGAGGAATTACATTTTGAAAACCACTGTTCTTAGCATGTTAATAACCAGTTTTCCTGACTTTCTCAAGCCTCCTTTTCTTCTGTTGAAGAAACAGAGACAATTATTTATCAGAAATACCTGATAATCAGCTTGCTGTCTTCTCAGCTTGTAGTACAGGTTGAGTATCCCTTATCCAAAATGCTTGGGACTATAAGTATTTTGGACTTTTTTCTTCAGATTTTGGAATATTTGCTTATAGCTGATCAGATATCTTGGGGATGGGACCCAAGTTGAATGAAATTTATTTATGTTTGATATATAACTTATACAGATAGCCTAAAGGTAATTTTATACACTGTTTTTAGTGAGCCTGTGCTTTGATTTGACCTGTCCCATGAGATCAAGTGTGGAATTTTCCACTTGTGACATCATGCTGATGTTCAAAGGATTTTGGATTTTGAAGCATTTTGGATTTCAGATTTTTGCATTAGGGATACTGAATCTGTACTTATCTATTGGTTTACTTCTACACATGGTACAAAACTGGAACTAATGAACTTCTTATGGACTTTATTCTTGCTATTGCTCTTTTTAAAAAATTTCTTTTCAGATATGTTAGAATTCCAAAAATGTGCATTCCATTTCCTGTGTCATTGTAACATTCAGTTGTGTTACCTATTTATTTTGTGGTAATGGGGATTGAACATAGGCGTGTTTTACCTCCGGACTACACCCCCAGCCCTTTTTATTTTTTATGTTGAAACAGGATCTTGCTAAGTTGCTGAGGCTGGTCTGGAACCTGTGATCCTCCTATTTCATCCTCCCACGTACTCAGATTACAGGTGTATGCCACCATGCCCGGCTATATTATATTTAAAAGAATAATTCATAATCTTTTCACATCATTCATACTTTAATGACAAGTCCATGTTTTTGGAATAGCCTTTAAGATGTGTTTCACTTTGCTACCCAGAACATTCTTTTTTTTTTTTTTTTTTTTTTTTTTTTTTTGCGGTACCGGGGATTGAACACAGGGGTGTTCTACCTCTGTGCTATGCCCCCAGCCCTATTTTTTATACTTTATTTTGAAACCGGGTCTCACGAAGTTGCGGAGGGCCTCACTAAGGTGAGAGAGAGAGAGACAGACAGACAGGGAGAGAGAGAGCGAGAGAGCTGAGGCTGGCCGCGAACCCAGATCCTCCGGTCTCCGCCTCCCAAAGTACTGGGATTACAAGCGTGCGCCACCACGCCCGGCTCCT
>PVJS01047986.1:0-15232 GCA_004027185.1 Glis glis
GAACCCGGATCCTCCGGTCTCCGCCTCCCAAGTACTGGGATTGCAAGCGTGTGCCACCATGCCTGGCTTTGAGCTACACCCCTAATCCTTTTTCAAAATTTTTTTTTTTTGGTACTGAGGGTTGAACCCGGAGGCATTCTACCTCCAAGCTACACCCCCAGCCCTATTTTATTTTTATTTTGGAACAGGGTCTCACCTCACTAGGTTGATGAGAGTCTCACTACTTGCTGAGGCTGTCCTTGGATCTGCGATCCTCCTGTCTCAGCCTCCCAAGTACTGGGATTACAGCCATGTGCCACCATGCCTGGCTCCTTTTTTAAACTTTCTATTTTGAAATAGGGTTTCACTAAGTTGCTGTACCTGGCCTCAAACCTGCAGCCTCCCAGGTACTGGGATTATAGGTGTGCACCACTCTGCCGGGCTTACTCAGAAATATTTTGCAATGGCTTCCACACCAGGTGTGTAGACAGGGCTTGAGAGAAATCCACCTTGAAGTGGTTAGTTTTCTGCACAGGGCCAGCTACCTAATTTTCAGGGCTCAGTGCAAAATGAAAACGCAATGTCCCTTTGTTAAAAAGCCATTAAGATAGCAGAGAATTAAACCAAGCATGGGGCCCTTCTAAACAGGGAACCTGTGCAACCATGCAGATGGTAGGCCCCTGAAGCTGGTCCTGTCTCCAGATGCAGAGAACGAAATGTCTAACTATGGGAGAGAGCAAATAATGGTGCTAATGGAGAATGGGTTGAAGAATCTGAGTTATGGTGCATAAGTATAACAAAGCAAAGATATGCAAGCACACTTTGATGATGAAATTCTAAGCAAGCCCATGTACACACAACAAATAATCCTTGGTGACTGCAGCAAGTGATTGACAATACCTTCTCAATCATTGCCTGCACGTGAGAACACGCAGGACGATCCTGTTGAAGATGTAGAGAGCATGTGCCGCCCCTGAGATCCTTCTCACAAGAACAGGTCAGGTGTCTTGCATGAAGATGGAGAACGTGACCTTTCTTGTACTTCCAGCATTGCAAGTCCTGCTAATAACATCCCCTTCCTGCTGGAAACCTTGGTGGGGGCTCTCCCTCGATTTGTTTAGTTAGAGACAGAAAGTTCAAGCATGAAAAAGCAAAAGGTCAAGTCACAATCATCTCAAGGAATAAAGGGACGAGACACACCCAGTCAACTGGTATACCTCTTTATTATGTTAAGTATAGTTGGCCGAAATTATTTTTAGGATAGGTTTGAAATGTCACATTTTCCTCTGGGTACCAGTTCTCCATCCTCTCTATACCCTCTCTACCCTGCCTCCTGTTTCTTCTTTGTGAACTTCTACTCATGATCAAAGATTCTGGATCTTTGCGAAGCCCCGCTCCAAGACACAGAAATGTCTTTCTGTTCCCTAGTGTCCCTTAATGCCTTGTACGTAGATCTATCAGTGTGGTCACCGCAGATTGGACTTTGCTTATAGGCCTATTTCCCTCTCCTAGGCTAGATCCTGCATGAGAGAAAGGACTGGATCTTATTCGTGTGTGTATGTGGCTCCCCCATACCAAAGCAGTGTCTTGTACATGGGTCTTTAATAAGTAAGGGCTAAGTAAAAGGTGCATATCCCAGGAAACCAGAGGAGAAGGGATTGGGGGACAGATACTTTATCAAAGAGGCTTTAGAGTTAGTACTGCTATCTTCCACTGTGTCCTGTCTTTTATCTGCGTGGCAGAATGAAAAAGCAAGAGAAATTAATACAGATGAGAAGGAATATCAGATCATGTCTGTGGGAGGCCTCAGACATGGTCTTTCCATATTAATGTGTGGAATAGAGAAACACACCAAGCGGGGCCCCTGAAAGAAAGTTAACAAGTGAATTAGAGTCAAGCACAAGCAACACAATTTTTTAAGGTCGGAGAAGGAAGATGTACTATTGTAATGTAGGCCGAGGCTGTGTATTTTGTTTTTGACGTGCAGAGGTCACCGCCAGGATCATTCTCTCTTAAGCATTTCAGGGACTGGAAAATTTTCAAGAAACAATGTTGAGGTCTAAATATTACATTTCCATTTTCAGATGTCCCAGTTACTCTGGCAAACTCTCAGTCTCTCTAGGACGGAACTGGCTCCTGGGAGGAATTAAAGTATTTCATGGTCTCATATTGGTGCTCGGTATTTTTATAGGAAGGGTGGTACTACATTATTGCTTTTGAAAAGGAAAATAAGAATGAAAACACATCTCTTTTTCTGACATGATGGCATTCATATCTACAGTTTTTAGCCCTATTATTTAACCAGCCCTATTTGCTGGGGAGACCAGTGTTCTCCCAAGGACATGAATTCCGAGTTCCCATTATTCAGGTTAAACCTGTGCTGCACATAGTTTTCATTTATACTTTCATATTTCCCAGGTGGCTTCTTCGTGTGCTGTGTTCTTTATAAAGTTTCTATTACCATTTTCATTTCACTTTCAAATGCCCTAAATAGGAAGAACGATGTGTGCCGGTCACTGTGCCAAGCACTTTATAAATACACTTCCATTAAAGTCTCCTAGCAATTCCAGGGAATTAAGATGGGCCCCATTTCACAGAAGGCAGTATTGGTTTAGATGGGCAGCTAGCGTGTGGCAAAGCCTCTTTTTTCCCGGTCCATCAGAGATCACACTGTTTCTATTTAAGGGATACCAACAAAATAATAAACCTTTTTTGTCCCAGCCAAATGCTTTCTGAAAAACACATCCTGAATGCCTACATTATGTCTTCAGCCAGGGAACAGGTGTATCTTTAGAGATGCATTTTTGTGTGACAGAAAGAAAAAAAAAGTAATCGTTATTTTAAATGCTATTGGTCAAAATTCCTCTTAGAATGATTTTTGTTTAGCAAAACACTGTAATAGGCCATTTTGGTGGTAGATAGAAGCCCTATAAGAAACCCAAACAGGAAATTTGGAGGTTGGGAGGAAGAAGGAATAAGGGGGGACAGACGACATAACAGCTCGTAGGAAGGGAATTTTCGGGGATGCTCCGAGGAAGAGAATGGACAGTGACAGGAAGAGCCAGTTTTCAGTTGGGAGTCATTTACCCTCCTGAGCCACACGTAGCCACTGCTGTTGCCCCAAAGCGCTGGTGAAGCTTCTACGAACCTAGCCTTTGGCAACAGCGCTTTGCAAGTCGAAGGGTTAGGGTAGTACCATCTGGGGTGACACGGAGCTAAACCAGGCCGGTTCCTGCAGGAGGTGAGACACAGACAAGTGATTGCAAATTCCCTGGAAGCTGGAACCCCAGCCTGGTGTTTATCCACGAAGAGTTGGTTAACCCCAGGAGGCGTCTGGGAGGGAGGGAGATGAAGACTCAAGGTGACCTTATTTAAGTTGTAAAGGGTAAGGTGGCCTCAGTGAAGCTCATGGAGCAGGGGTGTCCAGGAAGCTGGTATATGACCTGTGGTGGCCCAGGTCAGAACTCAGTGGGCAGGTGGAGAGAGTGCAGGGTTAAGAAACACTGGCATATTATAAAATCCAAGGTGAATCTACAGCTACAAGTGTGGAAACTGAGTTGCAGAAAGATTGAAATGTACTGAGTCCCATTCCTGGTTAGAGAAAGAGCACAAAGGAGAAATCATGGCTTCTACTTCCCAGCCAGGGGGCGCTCTGCCACGCTCTCCCCCTGAAACTCTTTATTTCCTTGGTGAGTCTTTTGGTCACTCCTGTATTTATAGATGTCTTTGTAGAACGTCGGCGATCAGAAAGGGAGTGGACCTCAGGATTCTGGTTAAACTTTGGAGGAGATGAGGATGGAACCCAAGCAGATAGCAGAGGTGGGTGGTCTGAGAGTGTCAAGACTCCTGGGTGGCGAAACTGACTCAACTAGCTTGAGTAGAACAGGACGTCAACTGGAAAAGATGGCGGCGCCCATGGATGAAGAGAGATGAAGATACCGGCTGAATATTTTGGTTTCTTTTCATTTTCTTTCATTTCTTCCCTCCCTTCCCTCTCTCTTTCTTCTTTCCCTCCCTCCCTCTTTCTTATCCTTCCTTCCTTCCTTCCTTCCTTCCTTCCTTCCTTCCTTCCTTTCTTTCTTTCTTTCTTTCTTTCTTTCTTTTTTCCTTCCTTCCTTCCTTCCTTCCTTCCTTCCTTCCTTCCTTCCTTCCTTCCTTCCTTCCTTCCTTTTTCTTTCTTTCTGTTTTGCCCCACACATTCAGAAGTCCTGGGAGAGAAAATTGGCTTGGTTGACGCTGGGTCAGGAGTTAGTTTCTTGTCACCTGAGCAGGGCATCTTGGTGACAGTCCCACTAATCTAAACACAATGTCGAGAAGTCATTTCTCATGAGAAAATCAGGCTGTAACAATCAAAAGCAGAGGGAATGGATGCCAGGTGGTCTTAAACCAATAAATGTCTTCTGTATGCACTTCTACACTTTTATTATTATTTTCCTCTTGCCTTGAATAATTGGGGACTATTTTCTTTAGAGTCCACTACACACAAGAGTGTTCACTCTGAGTTGCTATGTTAAAATGTGGTCCAGGGATGTGCCTTATTGGGTATTTGGACTGCCATGTTTGTTGGACATAAATAAGACCATTCATTTATTTAGTCTTAAGAAATGCAGAGAAATGGGATGTCAGATGGAATTCATGTGATGAGATCCACGTAGATCCTCTGTTTTGTGACGTGCATTCCCTCACGCTTGAATAATCATGCCGCCTTACACTTCCATCATACTTTGTTGTTGACCAAAGACATTGCTGGTTTCCCACCCACTATTCAGTTTCCTATTCTTTTTAACTCACAGAACCTTAATTTTGTTAGGGAGGCAATATGTTCAGCTAAAAATATTTCCCAGTCTCCTCAGTAGGTAGGAATAATCATGTGACAGACAAGGAGATGTAAATGGAAGTCGGTCAAGGATATCTGGGTAAGTTTTATATTTCATATATAGGCAGCTTTTTCTTGCCCCTCTCCTTCCTCTTTCCCTTCCCTTTTCCCTTCCCTCCTTCCTTCTTCTCTCTCTCCCTCCCTTCCTCCCTTCCTTTCTCTTTCTTCTTTCCTTTCTTCCTCTGGCTGATCTACAGTATGGAAGTGAGGTGTCTATCTTGTGAATGACAGACAGCCGTGATGGTGACAGCTGCTTTCAGGATGACAGAGGAACCAGGGAAATCAATGACACCCTGAAGCCACCGTACCAGCCATGGACTGCTAGTCTGCAGACTACCTGAGATGTGGGGAAAAGATACACGTGCTTGCCAAAGTGGCTGCTGCTAACGTTCTGTTACTCAGAGCCAAACACAGCCCTAATGGATCCACCAAGTAGTCTCATTAATATTTTATTAGATCATTTGAGACTTGCACGCACTAGGTAGAGAAGTATGGTTATGATCGTTTTTTTATAGAAGACACTGAGACTCAGTGAGGCTAAGAGGCTTGTCCAAATTCTCAAAGTATAGCAGAAGTCATTTATTTATTTATTTATTTATTTATTTTGTGTGTTCATGGTACTGGAATTAAATCTAGGGGCATTCTACTTCCAAGCTATGCCCCCCAGCCACTTTTTATTTTTTTTGTTTTAAAACAGGGTCTTGCTAGGTTGCTGAGGGTCCTGCTAAGTTGCTGAGGCTGTCCTCAAATCTATGATCCTCCAGCCTCAGTCTCCCAAGTACTGGGATTACAGGTGTGTGCCACCATGCCCGGCTTAGCAGATGTCAGTTTTGATGCCCAGGACAGCCTCTGGAATCTTCGTTTGTTTGTTTGTTATGGACAGGGACAGGCATGTAGTGGGCCAGGAACAGTAATGTCGAATATTTTGCCCTGCTTCTGTCAGTCCCTCATGACCAAGAATTGTCCTGCTCCACAGGTCAATAGTGGTTCCTTTGAGAAGCAGTGAGCTAAATTAAGCCGAGGCAAATGACATATTTACTGACTCAGAAGTTGAAATAAGGCTGCCTCATAATCACACTCAATAAATGTTAATAAATAAATGATATCACCAACATGGTCGTCGTCATCATCATCATCACCATCATCATCATCATCATCCTTATTGCTATTTTGGACATTTGTGGCTGTAATGAACTTAAAGATTGCTTTTCCCCGCTAGTTACATTCTTAGTTACATTGGGTTAGGTGTGGGTGAGATAGGTAGCTGGCTGGATGAGGGATAGTCCAAAAAGCAGGAAGGATACTGTACTGGAACTCTTTATGAGATCAAAGGCTATATAAATGGCTGTGGCAGGATAGAATAGAGAAGGTAGTGGGGTCAGGAATTCCTGAAACATTCACTTCCGAGGTGGTGAAACTGGTACTCGCTTACCTGTGTTGGATTAGAAACAAAGATGATATGAAACTAAAAGGCCAGATATCAGATGGCCAATCCCCCAAATGGATACCAAAGTTATGGATAATGCTAGAAGGAGCCGTGGTGGAGAGGAGTCATCGATCTGGGCACCCAAGCTCTGCAGTTGTTCCTTGCACTTGAAGATGGCACGGCCCTCTCCAACAACTTGTTTGGGCTCTTCATGTCCCGGTGCACAAGCCAGCTCATCATTGCACCTGTTTGGTCATGCCTGTGGAAGCTTCTATTTCAGCCCACACCAATGTCTCCTTTCTCCCAGCACAAATTAACACTCGGCTGCACAGTCTTTTGTACTGACTTCAAATGATTTGATGTGTGTCGATCTGCTATATTCCAACCTAACTTTAATCTCCTTGGGAGCAATTAAACCACAAGTTTCACTTCATAACTTCTGCACAGAAAGCAGTGAATGAAATATTTCTGGAGTAACTGATGCTCTTTTGGGAATCCACGTCTCCAACTGTCTAGGGACACGTGGTCCTGTTGAATCTAGGGTTTGCCAGGCTGAAGACATTCCCAGGACCACAGCGATGGGCTGAGGGCTGAGCACATGACCCAGTTGTCACCAATGGAGATTTTTGCTGAGAATTCTGGGCTAGGCAGGCATTCTTATTAAGAGGAAAAGATGTAGCTGGGCATAATGGCATAGGCCTGTAATACTTGGGAGGCTGAGACAGGAAGAGCACAGGTTTGAGGCCAACCTCAGCGACTTAGCATGACCCTCAGCAACTTAGGGTCAACCTGTTTCAAAAATAAAAAAATAAAAATAAAAAGGGCTGGGAATGTAGCTTGGAGATAGAATGCCCCTGGGTTTCATCCCCAGCACCAAAAAACAAACAAACAAACAAAAAAAACAAAAAAGGAAAAGACTTGAGGACCTGTATCCAGTGCAGAATTTAACCAGTGTGTTGGTATGTTGTTATTTCTCCTATTATATGACAGGCTCATCAAAGGCAGGACCCTTGAGCCTCTAGCAGAAGTCACAGAGAGTCCCTGGCACCAGGTATGCTCCCAAACCATATTTATTTAATTGCAAACGGAAGGGTCTTCTGTTATAGCATTGCTACTCAAAGTGGGGTCCTCAGACCAGTAGTAACGGCCCCTCCCTAGATGCAGATCAGAATCTGCATTTTAATGAGACCCTCAGTTGGTCCCAGTGCTTTGGGGAAAGGCCTGCCCTACAGACTTACAGTCAGCTTTGTTTTGCAAACATCTAGCCTGGAGGGGTTGTGCTGGCACAAACAGCACCCCCTCAGTTCAGCAGTTTTGGTTGCATTTCAAGACTCTATCAGTGGGCACTTGGCCCACAGGGTTCCATAAATGTACGGATGAAGAAGCACTGAATGCCAGGCGTGGCATCTGCTGTGGTCTGGACCCGCAGAGTGAGGGAGGTCAAAGACCCCCTGGGCCTCGCCATCATGCCTGGATCCCTCCCTGGCGCCCTCTACTGGCAATTTGCCAAAGGACAGCGCGCTTGGAGATTTAGGAATATGTTAATAACCCACCAGGTTCCTCTTGGTTTGGGGAGCCTGGAGAAAGCTAATTGAAACCTGAATTCTGTCACAGTCGAGGGAATACTACCCATTAAAATGAATTCTGGGCTCCCATCCTGCAGCCCGTTAGCCATGTGGCTCACTCCAGGATTTGGTTTTTAGAATCTTTTTGAGTGGGTATTTTTAGGAGGGCCAAAGGCAAATGAGCATTGTATAAGTAACAGAAGAATAACACATATCCTTATTTCCAAGCTTGTTTCCTGGTGGCCAGAAAGTTTGAATTGTCAGACTCCCTAAGATTATATGTTAGTTACAAATGACAACGTGGATCTTTTTTCTTTTTCTTTTTTTGCGCACCTCATCCAGTGAGAATATATTTCTTTTTTAAAAATATCCTTTTATCAGTGCATTGTAATTATACATCATAATGGGGTTCAGAGTGATAGGGACATGCAGGCACCCCACTCCCTCCACTCCCTTGTGCGTGTTATGGAGATTGGCATTAATAATCTCATATATGTACATAGCATTATTTGAACTGTTTTCTTAATCAAGTCTCCTTCCCTCCCCTCCCCTAGACCCCCTCCCTGGCTCCCCTGGTGTCTCTCCCCCTTTATCTGAAGTCCCTTTTATTTCCCAATTTCTTGCTAACTTCCGCATATGAGAAAAAACACACACCCCTTCACTTTCTGAGACTGGTTAATCTCACTTAGCATAATAGTCTTCATTTCTATCCATTTTTCTTTTCTTTCTTTTTCTTTTTATTGAACCCAGGGGCATTCTATTCCTAAGATACACTTCCAGTCCAATTTTATTTCTTATTTTGAAACAGGGTCTCACTAAGTGGCTGAGGCTGGCCTCAAACCTGTGATCCTGTATCAGCCTCCCAAGTACTAGGATTATAGGCGTGCACCACCACACCCAGCTCTCCATCCATTTTTCTATCCTAGGAGTTTTATGCCCAAACATAACAGATGACGTTGAAATGAATTTACAGACAGGGTTTCATCGAAGGATCACACGTGCATGTTGCTATACATATGTACATGTGAAAAAGTGATTTGTACAACTTTTGAATAATGCAGGGCAGAAAGAATGAGTCACTTCTTTTTTGTAGTTTAAGGATTTGTTTAAAAATGTGAGCACACTTTAAGCTGTAGGCTGGAGAGGAATACACTTGAGTCCTGGGAGCTGTAGTCTGCCTTCCCGGAGGTGGGGTGCTGGCCGACTCTGCATCGAGCCCATGGGAATGGAGTCCCGGCAGGGCCATCAACAGCTGCTCTTCCAGTCTTTTCAAGCCACCTGAAATAACATAGGACCTCTGGCCATCGATTCTTTTACAGAGTGTGAGTCAGAGCTCTGGGTTACACAAATGTTATGATACAGCCGGGTGTGGTGGCGCACACTTGTAATCCCAGTACTTGGGAGGCTGAGACCTGAGGATCCGGGTTCGTGGCCAGCCTCAGCTACTTAGTGAGGCCCTCCACAACTTAGTGAGACCCCGTTTCAAAATAAAGAATAAAAAAAAAATAGGGCTGGGGGTGGAGCTTGGAGGCAGAATGGCCCTGGGTTCAATCCCCAGTACCGCAAAAAAAAAAGACAATGTTATGATACTCTCCACCTGGTCCCTAATATCAGAAGACTCCCATGAGATCCTAATTCCTTATAGATTGTTATCTTACCACACTGATGAAAGTATGGTAGTTGTGCTAACTTGCGGTTTTAATATCCAACTGGTACTGTTTGTGTCTTTGTGGTGGGTTAAGTGCTTTTATGTATACAATTTTTGACAGCCGACACAGTTTGCAACTCCTATGAACAGCAGAGGTCAAAGCCAGTACATTCTAAAGAGGACACATTGTGGAGCACCTTCACCTTAGGGTAGCCTGGGGGAGCACTCACCAGGCAAGGGTATCTGTCCAGTTTTCCACACTGGCTCTCACCACTGATAGCTGAAGCTGGTCTTCAGAATGTGGGGGAAAATCAACAGAGCGTGTAAGTAGAGAGTTATCTACACATTATAGAGATATGTGTCTATCTATCTAAACACACACACACACACACACACACACACACACACACACGGGGGGTATTTTTAAGGCACTTATAGACAAATAACATTTTAACCTATCAGAGTTGTGCAGAGTTGAGCTACGCAGAGCTTGCGTGCATCTGGAGGCCAGGGGGTACGGACAAATGCCTTCTTCCTCAGAAAGAGGTTCCAGCCTGTTTTACTCCACTTTTCCATTGCCGTGACCAAAATACCTGACATGAACAACTTAGAGGAGGAAAGATTTATTTTTTATTATTTATTTATTTATTTATTTATTTATTTATTTTGTGGTACCAGGGATTGAACCCAGGGGCGTTCTACCTCTGTGCTACACCCCCGGCCCTATTTTTTATCCTTTATTTTGAAACCTATTTTTTATCCTTTATTTTGAAACCGGGTCTCACGAAGTTGCGGAGGGCCTCACTAAGTAGCTGAGGCTGGCCACGAACCCGGATCCTCTGGTCTCCGCCTCCCAAGTACTGGTATTACAAGCATGCACCACCACGCCCTACAGGAAAGATTTATTTGCACGGTGTCTGAGGTACAGTCTATAGTTGGCCAACTCCAAGGCAGACATAGTGGCATGGTGTGATGGAGGAAAACTGAGCTCAACTCAGTGGCCGGAAACAGAGAGAGTGACAGGAAGCCCCCAGGGACAGATACGGCCCCCAAGGCCACACCCCCAGTGACCCACCACCTCCAGCCACACCCTACCTGCCCAAGTTACCACCCAGCAAATCCATTCAAATTATTCACCTTCAGTGGCTTTATCCATTGATGAGATTAGAGCTCTGATTCAATTTTGCCTCTGAACATTTTTGTGTTGCCAATACATGATCTTTTTCAGGGGACATTCTATATTCAAACCATAACACAGCCCTTTTGAAAAATTAATTAATTAATTAATTTTTTTATTTTTTGTGGTACTGGGGATTGAACCCAGGGGCATTCTACCTTTGGACTATACCCGCAGCCCTATTTTTTATTCTTTATTTTGAAACAGGGTCTCACTAAGTTGTGGAGGGCCTCACTAAGTAGCTAAGGCTGGCTGCTAACCTGCAATCCTCCTGCCTCAGCCTCCCAAGTACTGGGATGACAAGCGTGCGCCACCACGCCCAGCTTCATTGAAACTTGGGCAAGCAAAACAGCCCCAAACCCTATCCTTCACCCTTTTTCATCAAATAAACAAAAACAAACCCAGAAGCCACACACATGTATTTAAGACTTTGATTTGGAATGAAAGGAAATGATACTAAGCATGGAAATTTAGTGTTTTGGTTGAAATGCTCTGTCTCCTTGGCTCACACAGTATTGCCTACAGCTCATGGGGCACCAAAGGAGAAATTAATCTGGAAAAAAAATCAAAGGCTTTTAACATTAAACGGGCTTTTCATGTTCATAAGCCATCTGTGCTGTGACTTCAACCAGTGGAGGCCTGGGGTTGCCACATTAGCTCTCCTTGCTCGGGAAGCCAGCACGTGTGTCCAGGGTCCAGAGGTGGCTCTGGGTTGAGCTGACTCCTCTGGGGAGGTGTTGGGGACCGGCCTCTGTTGTCCTCCAGCTCAGCTGGGCATAATTGTAAGCTGGGAGCAGGAAAAGCCTTCTCAGGTCCGGTGGGGTCACCAGCATCTGGGCTCCCTTCTTTCATAAACAATGTGTCTGATTTCACTGGTACCTTCTCTACTGCCTGTCTGGGACTGGGGCAGGGTGGCCATATTTATACTGAGACCATTTCTCCATTGGGTGAAGCAACAGAAGCTTAGAAATGCAAATCTAGGCCAGGTGTGGTGGCGCACGCTTGTAATCCCAATACTTGGGAGGCTGAGGCAGGAGGATTGCAGGTTCATGGCCAGCCTCAGCTACTTAGTGAGGCCCTCCGCAACTTAGTGAGACCCTGTTTCAAAATAAAGAATAAAAAATAGGGCTGGGTGTGTAGCTCGGAGGTAGAATGCCCCTGGGTTCAATCCTCAGTACCGCAAAAAAAAAGAAAAAAAAAAGAAAAAAAAAAGAAAGAGGAGAAGACTTGGCAGAGAAAGTAACATCCCATCTGGGGCCTGAAAGGTGAAATAGGGATTTTCTAAAGTGCTGGGCCTAAGGCCAGGTTAGGGCATCAGGTGGGGGAAGGGGCAAAGTTCTGGGAGGAGTCCAGTCGGGCTGGTGCGTAGAATGTGAGTGACAGTCTGGAGAGATTGAATAGCACTCTCCCCTCTGTCTATGCTAATAGAACCCCCAGGTTTTTAGCAAGGCACATGGCTGCCCAGAATAAAGACTACATTTTGCTGCCACTTGTTAGACTGGGTGTGACCGGCGTCTCAGTTGTGGTCAGTGAGAAGAAACAGAAGCCATGTGTACATCCTCGTGGCGGTGCCCTCTAAGGGCGTGCCCTTCCTCCTGGCCTGCCCCGCTTCCTGCTGGCTGGAATGTGGATGAGGTCAGGAACCTTCTGGGAACAGCCCCACCCTGAGAGAAGAGCCGGGTCCTGGTCCTAGAGGCATCTTGCAGCCATGGCCTGTTCGTGTGCAGGAGGTTGGGCGAGAGGTATTCTAACTTCTGCCTTGTTCAAGTTCCTGGCAATTTGTGTCTCTGTCCTAGCAGCTAGGTTTATGTCTTCAACCATTCCACGGGTCAGCCAGGGCTGGCTAGGTCTTCCCTTTGACAGCAGGGTCACTGAGATCCTTCTCTGGAGGCAGGTGTGACCTGCCGCGGTGACAGGGGTGACCTTGCTGGACAGAGTGCTCGCTCTCATGGAACTAGAGTCTGGGGAGGCAGTTGGTAGGGCTTTCCCCCCCCCTACATTTGCATTTCTCTTATTCTTTTTAATTTTTTCTTTTTTACTGGTGCATCGTCATTGTGCATGATCGTGAGATTCATAGCGATACAATCATATATGCACATAACGTTATTTGGTCTGTTTCCTTCTCCGTACCTCCCCTTTCCCTCCTCTCTTCCCTCCTCAGATTTCCCTCTACTACTCTACTGGTCTCCCTCCTAATTTTCACGAGATCTCTTTTCCTTCTTTTTTTCTCTCTAGCTTCCACATATGAGAGACAACATGAAACCCATGATTTTCTGAGTGCGGCTGATCTCACTTAGCATGATGTCTCCAGTTCCACCCATTTTCCTGCAAATGGCACAATTCTGTTTTTTATGGCTGAGCAAAACTCTGTTGCATAGATATATCCCATTTCTTTATCAATTCATGTGACGCACACCTAGGTTGGCTCATAACTTGTCTCTTGTGAATTGCGCTGCTATGAACATGGGAATGCATGAGTCACTATAGTATTCTGACTTTAATTCTTCTGGAAAGATACTGAGGAGTGGTAGAGCTGGGCCATATGGCGGTTCCATTCCTAGTCTTTTGAGGAACCTCGTTGGTAGGGCTTTGTAAACAAAAGAACAGCGAAGAATAAGATGACGATCAGAGAAGCCAATGTTTGTTGAGAGCTTTTCCTGTGCCAAATACTTTATATGTTATTCCCTGCAATCCTCACAACACTCCAATGACTTAATTGCGATTATTGGCTCCATTTAACAGGTGAATAGTGAAGAGGTTAAGTAACTTGTCCAAAGCCCATTAGCAAGCCTGTCCTCTGTTTTGAAGTTGGAAGCAGGGTGGGTATAAATAGGGAAGTGTGCCCAAAGGTATACGTTAAGGAAGCATCCGTGGGTATAAATAGGGAAGCATAGCCAAAAGTATAGGGTAAGGTTGCCAGATGAATACAGGAAATCAGCTTGCGCTGAACCCTGGCCTCCTCAGGTCACTGCTGCCCACCGCTGGTGGCTGATTTGCCTTTCTGACAGACCACATAGACTCGTCTCTACAAAACTAGTTCAGATACCCTGCCTGGTTGGCCCACTGCAACTATTAGTGTTTGGGTACAAAGTGTCTCCCACAGACTTACGTGTGGCGGGCTCAGTCCTCGTGCAGCAGCATTCAGAGGTGGGGCTTTGGGGAAATGATTGGATCACAAGGGCTCTGACCTTATCAATGGGTTAATTCACTGGTGGATAAATGAGTTAATATGATTTAATGACATTATGGGAGGTGGTGGAATTTTAGGAGGTAGGGCCTACTTGGAGAAAGTAGGTCACTGGGGAGCATGCCTTGGAAGGGTAATTTTTGTCCCAGGCCCCTTCTGGGCTCGCTCTCTCTCTCTCTCTCTCTCTCTCTCGTCTCCCAGCTGCCATGAGCGAAGCAGTTTCCCTCTGTCATGCCCTTCCGCCATGATGTTCTGCCTCACTTCAGACCCAGAGCAATGGGTGGAGTTGGCCAACCACAGACTGAACCTCTGAACCATGAGCCAAAATATACCTGTCCTCCTCCAAGTTGTTTGTGTCTGGTATTTTGGTTACAGTGATGAAAACTTGACTAACACACCAACCAAACCCCAGCCAGACCCATTAAAAACATTTGCTTTATTTTTAACGCTCCATTTTAAAATAATTTCAGACTAAGAGAAGTTGCAAAAATAGCATAAAAAGTTCCCATATACCCTTTACCCACATTCCCCAGATGTTAACATTTTAGTAGAAACTATAAAATCAAAGTATTAACATTGGTGAATTACTATTGTAGAATCTAGCAACTTTATTCATATGTCTCTTAATTGTCCCCAAACATCCCTTTTCTGGTCCAGGATCTATTCTAGAATGACACGGCACATTTACATGTTATATCTTCTTAGTTTCCTTTAATGTGTGACAGCTTGCTTCTCAGTCTGTCTTTCGTGACCTTGACACTTTTGAAGAGTACTGCCAGTTTTTTGTGGAAGATCCCGTAATTAGGATTTGTCTAATCGTTCATGATGATTAGATTCAGGTTATGAATTTTTGACAAGGATACTACTGAAGCGATGCCGTGTCCTTCTTTGTGCAATGTGTTAGGAGGCACACGAGACTGGTTTGTTCCTTACCTGGTGACGGTAGCTGATAACTGGGTAGCGGTGAGGTCTGACAGGTTTCTCCATTGGGAATTTACTCTTTTTCCCCTTGTGACTAATAAGTATTTTATGGGGAGATACTTTGAGACCATGTAAATATCTTGTTTCTCATTCTTGCACCCCTTATTTTTAGTACCCAAATATAATTCTTGCATGGAGCAATTATTACTGTGGCATTTGTCAAATAATAATTTTCTATTTTCATCATTCTTCCTACATTATTAATTAAAGGTCTACTGCAAGGAATTCTATGGTCAGAGTTCTTTCTCTCTCATTTATTTGTTTGTTTAATTATTTATATCAGTATGGATTTGTAGATTTTATATTACTTTATGGACAATTATCTACTCTTATCATGATTTTATTGCTGAACTGTCCCAGACTTGGCCAATTGGTTCCTGTTTCCTCCCTCCC
>PVJS01047987.1:0-15236 GCA_004027185.1 Glis glis
CAGGTACTGTGCACAGTGTGGAGCTTGGCCCCTTCCATAGAAGCCCAGGTAGGTGCCCACACCTCCAACAGGTACTGTGCACAGTGTGGAGCTTGGCCCCTTCCATAGAAGCCCAGGTAGGTGCCCACACCTCCAACAGGTACTGCGCACAGTGTGGAGCTTGGCCCGTTCTGCAGGGATCCAAGCTAAGCAGGTCTTGTTCTTACATTCGCTGGTGCTTGTTAGAGAAGGGTATGGAGACTTTATTCAGACCATTGGGTAGGACTCAAAGTGGGGAGCGACACGGAGCGTGAGTGAGGAGGGATTAGAGTGGGGCAGTACACGGGCCAGGGGAAGGAAAGTCAGAAGAGGATCAGCAGGGGGAGGGGGATCGTGGCCCACCCAACCTACCAGGATTCCTCTGGAGGCACCAGGGGCCATCAGACACCGGCTGGGGGAGGTGGAGGAGGAGGAACTGAGCAGCTATCAAGGGTGGTCAGTGTGGAGAAAGAATGGGGTTCTTGTTAAGCTGACTCGGCAGGGCTCTCTGCTACAACGGGGTCACAAGGAAGTGCAGACAGGCCAAGGAGGAGATCCAAGAGGCTGACTATAGTTTGGTCAAGCAGAGGCTCTTTGTCAGGGTTCTGTCTAGACAACTCTCCTGTCCAGTTTGGCCTGAGGCCATGCTAAGTTCCCCGCAGAGCCACACTCAATGCACGGTGGCACTCGATGACGAAGGAAGTGACGCCGCAAGTGCACTCCGTGTCAGCGGCAGTGAGGCAGGCTCCTGGGCCCTGGTCAGTGGTGGTCAGCAGTGGTCGACTGTGGTCTGTGGTGGTTGGCATTGATCAGCAGTGGCCAGTGGTGGCACTGAGTGGGCACTGAGGCCAGAGGCTGTGGGGCTCAGTGTGAACAGGATGTCCCAGAGGGGTCAGAGAGCGGTCTTCTAAGGCAGAGGGTGGTGTGGGGGTGAGCTGCCGGCTCTCATGTTTTGCCAGTGTCCAGACACGGAAACCAAGACCCCATCTCCTTCAGGGCCAGCGGCACCAGCCAGGGCCGCCATGCACACTCATTGGACTTCTGTATTTTTAGTTGTGGAAAACCAGAACAAAAGCAGAGAACAACATACACCAAGTTCCCCTGTACACAACAAAACCTCTCCCCTCCTGGCCACTCATTCCCACCACTGTGCTACCTCACTCTGCTCCAAAGCCTCCTTGATTATTTTGGGAAAAAAAATTCATCCATCCTGTTATTTTATCTATGGGTACTGTGTGTTCTATATTTCCAAAAGGAAGGGACTTGTTGAAATCCATAGACGCACAGCCCCGCAAGGATAGTACCAATGCCACCACCAACAATATGGCTATTGAAACTCGGTTTAGGACACTTCACAGTTCTTTTGTCCTTAGAATAGATAATGATTCAATGCCAAGTCACCTTGAAGAGACCCTCCGTGTTGTTCGGCTACTAACTCAATGCAAACCCATGTTTATTTGTTTCATTTTGCTTTTGACTTGGAAGGATTTTTTAATTGACATTTAATTTGTTTTGTAGTGAAGTACAATATGTCTGCAGTCCCAAAGTCAAATCTGTAAGTAAGCTAACGATGAGTTTGGTGAGCCGGGACCTGAGGCCACTCCTTCCAGGTGGTACGGTCAGTTGTGCAGGAGCTGAAGCGCACCTGCAGGGCTTCCCAGAACCCTCTGCCCAGCCCTGCCTGCGTGGTGGGGGCTTCGAGCATACCCTTGCTCTATTTGGACACAGGGTTTTCCTAAATCGTGGCTAGTTAGCTGCCTCGTGGCCGCCCCATTCTGCCACCAGCAGCATCTTGAGAAGAGGTCTTGGTATAGTCTCAGCAGGCATTAGTTTAATAAGTGGACATTAAGCACTTGTAGGCATGGGCAGGCTCCAGTGCCGGCTAGCAGCCCTCCTGTCTGGAGGCAGGAGCTGGTCGGATCGTGCACACCTGGTGAGGCTTAACCTATCTGAGAACTTCTTTGAGTGAACAAGTGAACCCTTGTTGTAATGGTTTGGATTTACAACGTCCCCCTAGCCCTCCCAGAAACAAGGAAGCCATGTTGGAAGCAAGGCTTGGTTGCTAAGGAGGGGTCCCTGGGGGTGTGGCCTTGGGGATTCTATGGCTCCTCCTCCCCCTGCATGCGCTCTACTTCCGGCTTCCACAACATGAGGAGCAGAGCCCCTGTGCTCTCTCTCCCCGCTTCGTGCCACCAGGCTGTGAGCTCGGCAAACCCGGCCTTACATGGACTAAACTTCCGCATCTCCCAAGACTGTGAGCAAATGAATCTTCCTTCCTCTTAGTTGTGCAGTAGGTTGTTTGGCTCACAGCAGTGACCGAGACACTTGAGAATAAATGCAGGCTGTAGTTACAGCCAGCGAGAGTCCAGCGGGCCCCACGTTCACGCTGCCTGGAGGACCTGGCGGCTGCCCCTCAGCGCACCGCTGCACCGCTGTGCGCTCCGCAACCCCTGTAGCCCCTCTCCCTGGCACTTCTGGCTTCGTTCTCATGGCTGTGGACGGGACACCTGCCAGGAGCTGGTCTCCGGGGGTGCGCCTGCTCTGCCGCCAGAATTAATAGGAGCTTATTGAAAATCGTCTGTTGTTTTCTACGGTGCTCATTCGGGCAGCCTAGGTAACACATCTAGAAAACGCTTTCTGCTTGAGGGAAAGGAACATGAATTAGACGGGTCCTTGAGGGACGTTCATACCTGAGATTCCGAGTTGACAAGTGCCCAGTGCTTAGAAAGTGATTCGCTTCTTGGGAACAATTTTGAGGACAGACATCGGGTCAAAACATCCGTTGCACCGTGGCCATGTGGCTGGCCCTCCTCTCAGCACCATGTGCACACGGCAGCAGCCCTGGTGAGGGTAGCAGTCAGGTATGCTACCATACCTGTCCTCCTTCTCCTGCACATCCCCGTCCCGCTGGCATCTGAACCAGAAAGGCCTGGGAGAGATGAATGTGCATTTCTGGTATTTGAAAAGCCCATCAGGAGACCTCTTCTCCTGGGCCTTTCGATGCCCGCCCACCATATCCCGGCTCTGTGGACGCTGAGTCCTCCCGCCTGTGGGCCTGACTCACAGCTCTGCAGGTGTTGAGCGGGACGGCTGTGGGGTCTAGGTATGAGAATCATCTCACTGAGCAACGTCTCCAGCCAGAGGAGAACCACACTGCAAGTTGCCGGTACCATAAGTTGTCTCTTGGGTGTGAATGTTCCCAAGCCTTGAGTTTGCACCCAGCAAACTCCTCAATACTCGCCATCAGCTCCTTTCTCTGGGCACAAAGCTCACATGGAAAGGTGACATTTCCTACCAACAATTAGCCCTCGTCGCCAGGCGCACCGCATAACGGTGCCGACTTTCCTCTGCGCTGGTGTGGTGCATGGCGTGTGTAAATAGCATTGATTGGAGCGTGCTTTCAAATGAATGATGTGATCAGGTTCAACACCGAGTGCTCGCGCCCCGCCAGTCCCCACTCCCTGCCAGGTGCAGGGCCTGTCACTCCCATGGCCTCGGTCTGTCCCTACGCTGGGTACTGCTATGCTCCGATAGAACACAGTAGTGGATACGCCTTCCTTGGCCCCCAGAGGGGCAGGTTAGGGGCTGGTTCCTGCTGTGGTCCCTCCTGGACCCCAGGTGAGGCCTCACCGGGCTGAGCAGCCGGTCGGAGCCCTGCCCCTGCACTGTGTTGGGCCTTCCCACGCTGTGGGCTTCACCGCCCCCAAACAGTACAGAGAGGAGGACCCTGTCCTCATTTTACAGACCAGGACGCAGAGACCACAGCCCCACCTCCTGGGTGGCACAGCCAGATTCTGTCGGGGGTCTGACTCGAGTGCCTGAGGCCCGGAGCCCTGTCCCCACACATGCACTCCACTCAACCCCTGCCCACAGCCGTCCCGCTCAACACCTGCAGAGCTGTGAGTCAGGCCCACAGGCGGGAGGACTCAGCATCCACAGAGCCGGGATATGGTGGGCGGGCATCGAGAGGCCCAGGAGAAGAGGCCTCCTGATGGGCTTTTCAAATACCAGAAATGCACATTCATCTCTCCCAGGCCTTTCTGGTTCAGATGCCAGCAGGAGGGGGATGTGCAGGAGGAGGACAGGGACTTGCCCCTCCCGGCCTGCTCTGGGCTCTTCCAGACCCTGCTGAGGTGTCCCCGTGGCAGTGAAATTGTTTCCTGCTGTCACTGAGGCTCCGTGCCTGCTTTGGTGTGGGAAATGCCAGGCCAGTCCTTTGCGCAGGGCCGTGGACCTGGAGGGGACAGAGACAGCTCCCTCGCCCACCTGCTTGGTCCCCATTGAAGGACAGGGCCGTCTTCCTCTTGACTCCTTCCACCACCCGCCACGGGACGAGAGTTTCCAGTGACGTGACCTGTTCACTCCTCTTCAAACAGAGGCTGGCGCTGAACCCAACGCGCCAGTCCAGACAACCCACTCGGAGACCTCGGCATTACCATTCACTGCAGAGAAAGGTGTGTGAACAATGAAAGGGATCCCTGTATGGCAGCTGATCCCCTGCCCTGGCCGCGCATCAGAAGCAAAGGCCTGGCCGCACAAGCCCAGCCCACTCGCCAGGCTCTCCCCAGTCCGAAGACACCTGGTGCGGCAGTGCCTTCCCTGTGTAGTGTCCCAGAAGGTCCCTGCAGAGCATGACGGAGTGCTGGTGCGCAGGCTAATGGGATGGGTCGGCCCGCTGTGTTCCCAGGGCTGAGGCCCCCTGCCCTCCAGGATGTGGTCATCTAAATGAGGGAGTGACATGAGCCCCAAAGCCCTTCAAGATGAGATTCCCAAGCCCAGGCAGACAGCAAGTGGAGTGTGCTGGGGCAACAGGGACACCAGGCCCTGGAGAGGCTCAAGTGGGTCCTGAGGCCTCTGCAGATTCAGTTGGTGGAGTAGGATGAGAAGGTAGAATTCCAGGTGGGAGAGAACAATCCAAGCTAAGAAGGTACACGGCTTAGAGCAGGGGCTGCTTCTGGAGAGAGAAGATTCCCAGCAACGGCGTTCGACACAATCCACTTGCCCAGGGTGGCCGCCGAGATCATTGGGTCCCCAGTGCTGTGAACGCCAAACGAGATTAGGAAAAATTCTGGGGCTTTTTTGTATTTTGTCATGTTTTTGGTTTTAGTTAAAAATACTAGGAGTTCAAAGTAATAGGTGCTGTTTAACAGTCTTTGGAAAAAATGCCAAAAGGACCAAAAAAGCAAACATTACTATGACAGCGATGCTCTGGAAGCACACAATTGACGGGCATCGGGAGGCAAGGGGCAGGGAGGGACAGCAGAGGCAAGGTCACTGAAAAGTACCCAGAGTTAGCTACCAATCTGGTATCTGGGTTTTTTTATTTGTTTGTTTTGTTTTGTTTTGTTTTTTGTGGTGCTGGGGATTGAACCCAGGGGCATTCTACCTCCAAGCTATATCCCCAGCCCTATTTTTTATTTTTTATTTGAAAACAGGGTCTCTCTGAGTTGCTGATAGTCTCGCTAAGTAGCTGAGGCTGGCTTCGAACCTGCGATCCTCCTGTCTCAACCTTCCAATTACTGGGATTACAGGCATGCACCACTGCACCCTGCTCTGACGCCCTTTTTTTTTTTATTGTGGTACCGGGGATTGAACCCAGGGGCGTTCTATCTCTGCGCCACACCCCCGGCCCTATTTTTTATACTTTATTTTTGAAATCGGGTCTCACGAAGTTGCGGAGGGCCTCACTAAGTAGAGAGAGACAGGGAGAGAGAGAGAGAGAGAGAGAGAACTGAGGCTGGACGCAAACCCGGATCCTCTGGTCTCCACCTCCCAAAGTACTGGGACTATAAGCATGGGCCACCACGCCCGGCCTCTGACGCCCTTTTATTAGCACCTCACCCCCTGAGGTGAGTGGTCAGCCAAATAACTCTATCAAAATTATCCACTGCCAGCAAATGAAACCAATGCTCAGAAATATACGAGTGCCCAAATCTTGCATTTTATAATATGAAACAGGTCTAGGCAGCTTTCTTGCTGCCTCTGACATCGTGGGGAGGATGCAGAAAATGTTGGGGGAATTTTTAGCTCACTTTGGAAACAGGACAAACACAACAGTCCCTGAATCAGGGCAGTTTCTTTCCTTGCTGGTGTGTGTCGGTGCCCAGTGCTCAGCCTCAAGGCAGGACCAGCCAGAGGCCAGCCCCCTCCGCCCTCCCCAGCCCCCTGGCACCACTCAAGTGTGCGTCCCTCATGAGGCAATACAGGGGAGCAAACTTGCGTTTCCAGTGTTTGGGAGGTAAGATGGGGACCTCTGCAGATGGGAAAGGAGTGTCCTGCCTGGGACATGTGTGTGCATGTGTGGGGTTGCACTGCGTGCACGTGTTGTCATTGCACACACATGTGTGTACCTGTGTGCACGTGTGTGTGCATGTATCTGAGACCCTCTGACGGCACAAGTGGAAGCGTGGCTTATGCCTGAAGCACCGTCATCATACAGCCACAGCTGCCACCAACGCTCTGTGTCCGTGGAAATCCAGGTTTGCAGGACGCTCTCTGCAATTGTCATTGACCCTCTGGGTCGCAGCTTCCCCCGCCGGGGAGATATTCAGAGTTCCCGACACAGTTAGAAACAGCCAGCCCCGACCGCTTAGCTGACTGTGTCCATCCAGGTGAGTCTCTGCGTGTGACCACAACGTGTGAAACCGCGCGTGCGAGAGCAATAAAGCGCAATCGCACGCGAGAAGATCTGGGGATACGATAGAATGACTTTAAGAATAAAAAGCAGCCTGAATCTGTAAACCGGCATACAAGACAACTCTTCAGTTACAACGCAGACAACAAAGAACATTACCTATCGCTCCACAAACCCCGCAGCTCACCTGCCAGCGCGCTCTCAGCATCAAAACCGCCCAGGGTCAAGAAGCTCCCCGCTGACAGCTGTGTGCAGACGCAGCCCAGCCCAGCCACGGCAATCCGGAAGTGGCTTGCTCCCCTCCACACATGGCCCCCTCGCACCCCTGGTCCCCATTTCCCCACATTCACAGAACACAGACCCTCTATATGTTGAATTATTGCCGAAGAAGAGGTAAGCCCTGTCCCGCGGTGTGTGCCTAAGGGTACGGAGGCTGCCCCCAGGCTCCGCCAGGCCTCTGCTGCACGCGTGCACCCCATCGCCTCTACAAATGCCTGGAGGTGGGAGAAAGCCTGTCTAGAAAGGCTCCTGAGGGTGCACCGTGTCCCAGGGTGACTCTCCGAGTCACCGCACGGGGCAGGAGGAAGAAGATGCAGGGTGTCTTCTGTGTGGCTTGAAAGAGAGATTGCCAGACTGAAAGAGAAAAGTTAAAAACAAGAAGAAAAGTGACGAGGAGAAGGAAGGAGGGAGGGAGGGAAGAAGAGGGAGAGAGAGGAAGGAAGGAAGGAAGGAAGGAAGGAAGGAAGGAAGGAAGGAAGGGGAAAGGAGGGCAGATGTAAAGTCACCAGGCCTCTCTGCACCCACGGAAGAATGACTCGTGAGGGATCCAGGTGCAATAGCCGACTGGTTATTTCACCTCTGAAGACCTAACACAATAAAGGGTGCCGCTAGTCACATCAGTGAGGTCAGCCCCATTCTGGCTAATGCTGACCGTCACAGGAGAGCCAGTGTCTCCCTTCTCCCCTCCCTCCCACCCCAGGTCCGGAGGAGGCCGAGCCCACCGGCTCAGCGCGCGCCCACTTCAAAGAGACACTAAACACCGAGTTACACGGGCTCTTCCCTTGACGGAGAGGTTTTTCATTTTTGCTACAGTGAGGTCTTGTGGAGTTTCCCCCAAACTGGAACAGGATCTGCACGTGGGGAACACGTAACGATCTGTAACGATCAGCCTCATATTCACATTTGTAATTATCACCAGCAGTTGTTACCACAGTTTCCCAACAATTAGGTAACAGAATCCGGGGAAGTGCCATTCATTTAACTAAACAGTGTGGGGTTTTCATTGAACCAGACTGTCCAAGCACGAGCAGAGATAAGAAGCAGAGAATACTAAATATATATTTAAATACAGACACCATCCTATGACAAAGTAGTTATCTCCCAGCTCAAATCAAAATCTTAAACAGTTTACTTCCTTTATGTCTTCCCAAGAGTTTTATGTAACAAACTTTCAGTGTCATGACTAATAGCGGCTCTTGCCAGGCAGTACTCTCTCTTGAAACTGCTCCTCAACCTCTGTGATGTGCGGTACACTCCTTATTACGGGCTCCATTATGCAGAAGCTCAGCGCCGTGATAGGACACGGCAACCCCGCTGAGCGACTGCCTATCAGCGCTTCTTTTAAGGCCCTTTCTCAATTGTCAGCAAAGTATTTTTTAAGGTTAAAAGGTGTAAAATTATTCTGAAATGCTTTTCTGACCTGTCGCCTATCACTGCAAAGAGCTATAGTTCATTTTTTTTCTAAAATTGTATTTTTTGAAATGCGGTAATATTATAAGAATAAGCTTTATAGGAGGGAAATAGTCTCCTGAAATGTTCATGGTATTTTTGCATGTCTTCTCCAATGGCTGCCATATTAATCATTGTTTCATGCGTGGAATTATAATTTCTGATGCAATTTTTCTCATCCCCAGCCTCCATTTCTGTGGCGGAATTAATATAAATGACCATTACTTCTCGCATCTCTTTCTTGGCTCCTGCTTCTTTTCACTATTCCCGGAACGGTGCTTGCTTCGTATTCCATAATGTCAAAGTCAAATTCACCACTGTCACGAGATATGGTCTCATTATTCAGAGGCATGCAGGGCCGACAGCTGTCACTCTGCACACCACACGTGTGCGTTGATTGAACGCACGCTGGAAGGCAGCGGGAACTCCAGCAGAAGGTCTGGGTTCTCGCCTCGTCTGCTTGCACGACTCGGAGCTAGCTTGGCTAGGGAAGCCGCAGGCTGAGCAAATCTTTTAAAGTCTCTGGCCCCATCATTTCAAATGCTGTGAGGTCTACAACTCCTGTTTCCGACAGCATGCCATTCCTACCCAGCCCTGTTGATGCCCCGCTAAACATCTGGTAGGTTTGGGGATGGATTGCTGACTTCCAGGTACAGGGAACACTGTGGAGAGAGAGGGTCTGGGGAAGACAGAAGCCTGCTGTGTTCCCAGGATCCGGGCAGCTGAGCAGCAGGCCGGGGTGGGCCAAGCCCAAATGAGACTCCCTAGCTCAGCGGCTTCACCCCGCACTCAAGTCATGTCAACGGCACTTTGCGCTTCCTGTTGCTGCTTTCTGGTCTTGCACGCTCCTGCCAACCCAGCCTTACCTCCTTGTTTAATCTTCAGGGAGCAGGTAAATACACGCTGTGAATTTGGAAAGTGTGCCATGGAGGACGGCCAGCCAGTGCGCTCTCTAGGCCTTTCCTGCTTCCTGGAACCCAGCGAGCTCCGCCTCTGGGGTTATTTCCAGTGTGAGGGGTGATGAGTTTATACCTGTTGGGTTGTGCAGATTGTAAAAACTGCTTTGCATTTTCCAGAAGAGAAGCAGGCAGAGCTCACCTTGAGAGGCAGCGTTCTCTGAGCTGAAGGCATTTTATAGGCCTGGTGGAGCTGCATGAGGATGGCTGCCAAGGACGGAGAGCTTCCCGGAGGAGAATGAAGACAGCAGCACGCGTGCACCCTTCCCCTCCGCTCTGTCCTGTGCCTCTGACACCCTCATGCGGGGGGAGCCCTTGTGTCTCCTTGGCCCTCTGACTTCCGTGGCACTTTCCCACAACAGAGGACTGTGTGAGTCAGCTGAGCAACTGCACACTGAAGGAGGAATGGGAGCAGTCAGTGTCCAGTTCTGCCCAGGCCTTGGTGGGACAGGAGGAAGTGCCAGGCAGGGCTCAGCTGCCGCCACTCAGGGGTGCCACGGGCTCTGCATCTCCCAGGCGCAGGGCCACACCTGCCCCAAAGTTGCTGGAGTTGAGTTCGGTGTTTGCCCACTGAGGCTCAGGGAAGGGCCTGGCCTGTGTTCACGTGGCCACATGCACGTCACACAAGGAGGTGTGGTGAACGGGGTGGGTAAGCTCAGTCTTCCTCACGCAGCCACTCCCAGAGGACAGAGGGGTCTCAGGCAATCCCAGGGTCCAGCCAAGAGGACGCTGCACTAGGGACCCACAGCCCTTACATCAGTAGGACATCCCCCGAGGGCCACCTCACCAGGCGACAAGCATCCTCCATTCAGGGACCAATAAGGGTTCTTCACAGGCAGTAAAGAAACGTAAGACCACCTGAAATCGTGCGGGTCCCACACGAGGGATACTAGCTAGCAGTTTAAAGATTGCTTGCTAACCATCTTCAAAAAATGTAGGGAGTGTCCCAAAGGCTTGTTGTAAAACCAGAAGACAGTTTCTACACGATCAACAGTTAAAAATAAATTCAGGTCAACCTGAAAGAGTGAAGACTGAATTATATTTCTCTTATCTTTTTAGAAAATGATAGCAGGTGATCCACGGCGGGGAGGAGAGTGTCGGCCACCCGGGTCATATGCCCCTGGATGTCGTCATGTCTGAGGTCTGTGTCTGTGTTTTAACCATTGTAAATTGCCCTGATTTCTTTTCTTATTCTAGACAGACACTACTTGTGTGCCTCCTTTCCTATTCCTAACTCTGTTTTCCTCCCCAAGAAGGACCCTCCAAGTGCAGGAACTCTGTTTAGCGCTCAGATCCGGAACTGCCCCTGCTACTGCTGAGCAGCTTACGCCCTGAAATGATGCTTTCGGTGTGACATTCAGCCCCTCCTCCTCTGTCTGCTCTTGTCTGTGTGAGCTGGAGTCTCCCTCTATTCTGAGTGCTCGGTCCTGACGCTTTGGCCACTGTTCTGAAGGAAAACAAAATCTCTCTGTGTCTTATTACAACGATGGCCACGTTTTCCCAACATGAAAGATGTTTTAGACACCGAGTGCACTACGTGATTCTGCTTTTTCCGCGTACAAATTACTTTTACCTGCATATTTGGAAGACTCGATGTCGTGTTGGCAGGCCCCTGATCTTAGCCCCAGACGCCACTTTCATTGGGCACTGCTGGTTGTGTGTGCATGTGTGTGCATACACACACGTGTGTGTGTGTTTGCTTGGCCTATACCCAGGAAGCACATCCCTCTCTGAGCCCTGGCCATGACTTGGTCTCTTAACGTTTCAGATGGTTGCTTATCTAACACTGAGCAGCGGCGTCTAGAATGGGGACTGTGCTGGGTCCACAAGAACCTGGTCTCTCGGGGGCTTGCAGTGTGACCCTGCGTGACTCGCTTCCCTCCAGCCCCCTTAGGTACATGGTGGCGACAGCTTATGGCATGTTGTATGTCAGCTCGAGCAGACGAATGCAACTGGCAACCGGTATCTTTAAAACACTTCATAAATGCTGACTGCTGCGCACGTATAATGGTGTCACCACAATCCATTGTTTGGATCCAGGAAACGTGTGCCTTTCACGTTTGCGCATCCCCAGCAGCAGAATGTGCGAAGTGAAACGTCACCTTTGAATGGAGACTCCAATGTGTTTGGGTACCGAGTGGCACAGTTATGTTTCTTTAGGTCTCTATTTCTTCCTTTGTAAAGTGAGGATGGGCGAGTCTGCCTCTATGGGGGTGTGAGGACTTAGCACCTGGGAAGACAGCGGTGGTTTAACTGTGCAGGCTAATGTACCTCTTGTTACTATCCACGTGAACATTTGAAACACAGCATCCCGTCAGTTGATCATCTTCATTGGAAAAAAAATAAAAAATAAAAAAGACAATCAACAAATATTTGCTGGGAGCTGGGAATGGTGGCACACACCTGGGATCCTAGTAGTTGGGAGGCTAAGACCAGAGGATCACAGGTTTGAGGCCAGCCTCAGCAACTTAGCAAGACTCTCAGCAACTTAGCGAGACCCTGTTTCAAAATAAATAATAAAATGGGGCTGAGGGTGTATCTTAGGGGTAGAATGCCCCTGGTATCAATCCCCAACACACACACACACACACACACACACACACACACACACACACATACACACACAGAAATATTTGCTGGGAGCTTACCATGTGTCGGACACCAAGGTTAGGGTGAAGGTATAAAACAGGGCCCCAGGGAAGGTGGCTTAGCCCACCCAGCTTCCAGGCAAACTCCGGCCAGCTTATGTTACTTCGAGACTAACGAGAACAGATTTCAAATGGTAGGTCCAAAGCCATTTGTGCATTTGGGGAAGGAACTTATGTCCCTGGGGTAACACCTACAACTGAGTTTGACCACAGCTTGGCCAGAGGCGCCCTCATTAGCCCAGCAGAGCTCCTTCACGGAGCAGCGTCCTTCCTCTGCTGAGCGAGTGAGCAGGGCTCCTCCTGGCTTCGTCTTCCTCGGCCCGTCTTGACTAGGGACAGAAGCGCTCTTACCATTGGCCAGGGCTGCGGCCGAGCCCGTGCGAAGCCTTCCTAGGACCTGTGGCAGGCAGCAGGTCAAGATAGCTTCGGGGGAGAGCCCAGAGGAGTGAGCAGCTGTCATTTAGTCGCTACCCCGGTCAGGACATCTCCCTGTCCACAAGGGTGTGCCGCACCAGGAGCGATAGTGAGGACACAGTTCTACCAATAACTTTCCTACCACACACCAGGGATACACTTTTTCTATGGCAGAATCTGAGTCCTCTGTTGAAGCAAAAACTGCCTTAAACAGAACTGGGAGACACCCAGCAGCGCGGGCAGGTGCCCAGGCCAGGCTGGGCTCTTCTGGGGGAAGAAGTTCAGTAGGGAGCATAGCTGCCGAGTGTTGACCCTGGCACTATCCTCCCTAAACGCCCTGACTTACACGCTTTAAACGAAGCTCGGCTGCTGGCATCTGTCCAGATCCCATCCTCACTTTTGCTCTTGCCCCTCCGGTCTGCCCAGAGGTGCTCACGGCATCCGGCCCCTGCCCTCTCCCTGTGGTTCTGTACTGCCGGTACCGGCAAGTACCAGCGACATCTGAAGCATCTATCAGCAGCAGCCACAGCCGAGCACCAAAAGCCAGCCTTGACGTCTACAAACCGTGCACTCTCGGTGGCCACACTGGGCCTTCGTGTTGAGAGCCAGGCAATGACAGCCAAGGATGCCACGGTTGCCCTATTCCATCGGGACAGAAGTGATTACAACGTGACTTCCTGAGTACTGTTGCAGAGGGAGCTTAAGGGCATTACACAGGAAGTGCATTACACAGGAAGTGCATTACACAGGAAGTGCATCTGCCCAGGAGGCAGCCATTTTCAGCTCTCAGTCTCAGCAGAAAGTGACTTGTCCACAAAATAGGGGGAAAACCTACTTTCTGTTCACAAGGACCTTAGGAGAGTGCTGCCTCCAAAGAGGTGACCCTCTGCCAGGTACCCACAGACGCCAGAGAGAGAGAGAGGCCAAGACCTGCATATCTTGTGGCCCCCTCAAGCCCAAGACCGTCTGTGCCCCCAAGTGAGTCCTGAGCCACAGGCGTGGACCTGTAGTGACCCAGGAAAGACACAAAAGGAGGTCAGCCTCGACTGCACACAGAGGAGGTTGACCACCAGGTTTTCACAGGGAGCAGTCGGCCGCTGCCGTCTAAGCCCTCAGGCTGCCTCCATACTTCTTCATATCTGTCACGTGGGTCCCAGGACAGAACAGCCTAGTCCCTGACAAGCAGCCAAGTACCATCCTGGACACTGAGCACAACTGGCACCAGGAACGGTCACGATAAATCCTCTTAAAATGGAGGCCAAAACTTGATAGTAAGCTGACACCTTATTTGACATTTTTAGCTTGACACAGGGAAACACAGTTTTATTAAAAAAGCTTACTTTACTGTATTCTAATGAAATATATGTAACAAATGCAACCATGGACTCATTCCTAGACCAAAAACTGTCAATCTATCAATATATACCTACCTTTCTGTGTGAATATTTCTGATGAAATTATTAAATGGCCACATATACCGATTTTACATGTGAGGCTCGGAGGCCTTTGTCAGCGCCCCGAGGGCTTCTCTCCTGAGCTCTGGTGTCTCCCTACCAAGGGGCCCTCGGGTTGGCCTGCAAGTCAGCTTTTTCCTGTTGGGTGCACCTGGCCCAGATCCTCATTGGCCAATGACTCCATGACCATCATTAACTTCAAAAGAGTCCTCCATCTTCTGCAGCAACATCAGCTTTCTCCTCACTGGCGTGCTGTGTACTTATGGTGTGTCTGAAGAGCAGCGGAGGTACCATAATCAAGGAAGGATATTTGGATGCACAATCAGTCGCTAGTGGTGACAACTTTGACTTCCCTACATGCCTCCTCTGGGGTGGCAAGGACTTGGATAGAGGATGCTCCACAATGAGAAAAAACGATAACCCGGGTTGGGGAGGAGCTCCTCATTTAGAACCAAGATATCATTGCTTAGAGACAAAAAAAAAAAAAGAAAGAAAAATGTACAGAGTCACAGAATACAGAAGATAGGTCTACCTGCAGAACATTCCTGAAAGGACAGGAGGCCCTGATCTGTCTCCCACATGGAACCACACTAGATTGGGACTGCGGGATCCCACATATTGAAGAGATCAATTTTCTCTGTGTGGGTTTTTGTTGTCATTATTTAATGTAAAGGTTCTCCCAGACCCTGTACAGTATATATTAACATGGTCCACATATTCCTCCGGGACTTGGCTACAGAATCTTTGTTGGTGAGTATCATGATGTGCCTCAGAGACTTCTGGAAATGCTGCCACAGACACAAAGGTACGAGCCACCTCATGAACAGGTGAACATTTCATTGCCATGGGTGAGGCCAGAAGAGAGCATTTTCCTGGTGATTTTCAAGGGACCACAGGTGGATTAGGACATCCACGTCATGTACACGCTGGATACAAGGACACCCTAGGATCTCTGGGCGGGATGGACATCACACCCAGGCACAGCACATTGGCCAAATGTGACACTGACGTAAAGCTGGGACAGCAGCAAATACTTTGAAAAGCAGAGTTGTATCCCCAAGCGCTTTCTTTTTTTTTTTTTTTTTGCGGTACCAGGGATTGAACGCAGGGGCGTTCTACCTCCGCACTACACCCCCGGCCCTATTTTTTTTATACTTTATTTTGAAACCGGGTCTCACGAAGTTGCGGAGGGCCTCACTAGGTAGAGGGAGAGAGAGAGAGAGAGACAGGGAGAGAGAGATAGAGAGAGAGAGAGCTGAGGCTGGCCGCGAACTAAGATCCTCCGGTCTCCGCCTCCCAAAGTACTGGGATTACAAGCGTGCGCCACCACGCCCAGCCCCAAGCGCTTTCTTACGGGATAATGGAATAATTTTTTTTTTTTTTT
>PVJS01047988.1:0-15233 GCA_004027185.1 Glis glis
TACCACACACACACACACACACACACACACACACACACACACACAGATTCTGAGGTCTGGAAGGACAAATAACTTTCTGAAGGGGAGGGATAGCAGAGGAGCCAGGGCTAGAATTCCGGTTTCCTCTCTCAGCCCCGGTTGCTCAAAGTTCAGTCTGTGGGACAGCATCACCTGGGAGCTCTTGAGACACGAGGATTCTCAACGCCCTCCCCAGAGCTACTGAGGCAGGGCCCGCATCTTCACAAGCTCTCCAGGGCATGTGGGTGCATGGCCAAGTGTTCAAAGCACTGCTATCCCAAGCTTGCAGACTTATGGGGATGTGAGAAGGGGTACATGCCTAACCCCCCGGCAAAGGCTGGTTTGTCCCTCACCTGGTCGCCATGGTCACAACACTTCAGGACGTGCTCTTGCGACCTGGGTTGTCTGGGCAACCGGGAATGAGGTGTCCGCCTGCCCTCCACGGTTGACACGTGCCAAAGGAATCCTGCTCTGAGGTATTTGGTGAACCAGGAAGCTTGACTGGCAAGGGGGACCCTGCCAGTCTCATAAACCACATGTGCAGACATGCAGAGGACTGGCCAGGGGCACCCACTCTTCCTGCACGGTGCTTGGCAAAGGCGCTGGCACCTGCCCAGACCCACCTCAGTGCAAACACTGTCTGTCCACCCACCTGGTATAGAGCGCCCAGCCCCAGAACAAGCCGACCGGGCAGGTGGAGCTGTGCCTACAGGGGGACAGGAGCTCACTCAGGAACTTCTCCCAACTCAAAACCCAGGAGATCTTAGCTATGACCCCAGCCCAGCATTTTATGTTCGACAGTCCTCATGTTCAGAAGAATGTCTGCCGGGCGTGGTGGCGCACGCCTGTAATCCCAGTATTTGGGAGGCTGAGACCGGAGGATCCGGGTTCGCGGCCAGCCTCAGCTACTTAGTGAGGCCCTCCGCAACTTAGTGAGACCCTGTTTCAAAATAAAGAATGAAAAATAGGGCTGGGGGTGTAGCTCGGAGGTAGAATGCCCCTGGGTTCAATCCCCAGTACCGCAAAAAAAAAAAAAAGAAGAAGAATGTCTCTGGGGAGGGAGCCTGGGGTCTTGATGCTCCCTCTGCACTGGGGAACCGAGCTCTGTTCTCCAGCACCTTGAGGCTGCATCTGGGCTCTGCTCCAGGTCCTCCGGCATCCACACCGAAGAACACTGGTTCTTCCCTCCAGGCATGCAAGCTTGAAGGCCACAGGTTCTCATAACTTCAAGCCTGCCCTTGGTAAGGCCGCACCCTCTGCTAGGCAAGTGGGTGACTGGTTCCCCAAGTAGGAACCTCCTGTGTGAAAAAGTGTGACAGATGCACAGCCATTACAATCGGAGTGACCGGGCTGGTGAGTTACACACTTCAGCAAGCCTCGCCTTCACCGACTATACGTGAGTGTTTAAACCCCAAGATAAGCTTGGGGTTTAAACGGAGACAATGGGACAAAGTGGGTCTTCCTCCATACATCTATTTATTTGTCCACTAAGAATGAGATTTTACTGACAATATTATCTCTGGAGCCTTCGGGCCTTATTCAAATCATGGCTCTGCCACTAACTGGAGGTGGAACCTCAGGCAAGTTCTTACACCTCTCTGAAACTCAGTTTCTCCAAGTGTAAAGTGGAGATCGTAGCAACTGCCTTATTGTGAGGATTACCTAAGTTAATATATATAAAACCACTTAGAGTAGCTCCTGGTAAATGGTCATAAAATGTTAGCTACTATCAAGTTGAGCCAAAGTTTTTTATTTTATTTTTGGTACTGGGGATTTAACTCAGACATTTTACCTCCGAGCTACACCCCCAGCCCTTTTTATTTTGAAACAGGGTCTCACTAAGTTGCCCAGGCTGGCCTCGAACCTTCGATCTTCCTGTCTCAGCCTCCCATGTACTGGGATTACAAGCATGGACCACCACTTCCAGCACCAAAGTTTATGTAAGCAGTAAAAAACTCAAAATAGCTTGCCACAAACATCCTTGAAGCAACATGGGCTGACGATCTGTGAATATTTCCTGAGATGAGTTTCTACGGGTAGAATTTTGGACCAACGACGTGCATACTCTTAAAGGTTTTCATTCACTTGCCTAAATTTCCCTGGAGAAAGACTGACTCACATTTACCTGAACAGTAGTACCCGAAGTCCCCTTCCAATTTGTCCGTGAAGACAGGACGTGGCCTTACCTGGGCTATGTTTGTACTAAACGGGACCCAGTTTGCCCCCAACAGCCTCATCTCCACCAGTGTGTAGAGAAGGAAGGACTGGTGGTCCCGGGGTTTTGTTTGTAACCTTCAGCTTCCTCAGATGCAGACAGCCTCTTGGCCATAAGTGGTTTTTACTTCAAGGGGGGCTGGCCACCACTACACAGCCGCACCCAGAAATGCTTTGGGACCCCAATCTAATTCCAAGTCTGAGCCTGGGTCACTTTACCCAGGGCTAGGACAATCAAATGGAAATAAAACAGAAAACAGTTCCTCAGGTGGCCAGGCCCCGGAGCAGCCGAAAATCACAAAGGGGAGCCTGAGCACCCAAGGAATGCTCCAGAAGTGAGACCCAGGCTCACGCAGGTGCCCAGAGCCCACCTGATATCTGAAGGGCCTGGCCCAGAGTGCCTGCTCTGCACCCTGTGGGTTTTCAATTATGCAAACAAACTTTGTTTTCTTTTTTTTTTTTTTTTAGGTACTGGAGATTGAACCCAGGGTGTTCTACCTCTGAGCCACACCCTCCAGCCCTATTTTATTTTTTATTTTGAAACAGGGTTGGGAGGCTGAGACAGGAGGAGTGCAGGTTTGGGTCATCCTCAGCAACTTAGTGAGACCCTCAGCAACTTAGGGAGACCCTGTTTTAAAATAAAAAATAAAAAGGGCTGGGGTGTAGCTTGGAGATAGAATGTTCCTGGGTTCAATCCCCAGTACCTCCCCCCCCCCAAAGAAAAACCAGAAAGAAAGAAACAGGATCTGGCTAAGCTGCTGAGGGTCTCGCTAAGTTGCCAAAACCCTGCAATCGAACCTGCAATTCTCCTGTCTCAGCCTCCCAAGCACTGGGATTACAGGCATGTGCCACCACACCAGCTACAAACTATGAAGTAGAATACATTTTCTCCTCCTACCTTGAGAAGCACACCCTGTCGCTAACCCGAAGGCCGGTGCAGAACGTGACCAGTAAGGACAGCCTTTCCCAGCCTGGTTCCTTCCAACTCTTCCCCTCACGACTCCCCAGGGTCTTGAGTGCACACAGAGAATGCCCAGCTAGCCTGGGTGCAGTTCTACTCATCCCTGCCCCCTCCCGCCCCACCCTGAGGCCTGGGGTGGACACTCCTGGGAGGTCAGTCCCTGCAGCAGGAAGGAGGCTGGACCATTTGCGTAGCCAACTCCAGGGTACTGAGTAGCAGCAGTGTCATTCAGAGGGGCGGGCACAGAGGCCAGGTGGGCAGGGCCCCTCGGCCCTCTCTTGTCCAGGGCCAGGGCTTCTCCTCCTGAGCCCACCGACAGCACCAGGCCCTGCAGAGAGCGCCCTGTGCTCTACCCTTCCAAGTGGTCACTGTGCTTTGGCCAGGACCTCAGGGGCCACTCACACCAACATTCCTGCTGTTGGTCATGCTGAAATCTGTCAAGTAAATCATGAACTTACATAGCCTGGTGACTATGGCAATAATAGCATACTGGGATATTTCAAAACCGCTCAAAAGGTCTCACCACAAAACATGACATGTATTTGAGGTGATAGGTATGCAAATTAGCTTGATTTAATCACGCCACACTGCATACATGCATATAACATCACTTTGAACACCATGATGATTATTTGTCAATTAACAATATAATAAAAAGTTGAACTTACGTATATAAATGCAAGTCAAGAAATAAAAAGCCAATCCAAATAAATTAAAATCTTGCCTGACACAGAAAAAAAGTAAATTTTAGGAGATTCTTTATTTTTCTCATTAAAAATATAGGGACAAGTGAAATAAAATTGACAATATATTGGTAACTGTCAACACTGAGAGACAGGTCCACAGAGATTGTTTTTTTTTTTTTCCTTTGACTTTTGTGCATGTTTGAACATTTTCACCATTAAAGGTTAAAAACAAAGCTTTTGAGACATGCAGCCAAAATGACAGCCTGGCAAGATTTGAAGTCAGGGTCTAACAAAAAATGACAGGGAGAGATACACACTCGCCTAGTTTGCATTTTTGCAAACGCTATGCTGAGAAAACCTGCAGCAAGGACAGGGACTGCAGGAGTTATGGGGGCAGACGGCCGCTGTGGCCCTGGTCAGAACTTCCCGAGTCAGGAGCCCGGCCCCTGCACCTGCACAGACACCTCTGTCCAGGAGAACTGGTAGGCTGAACACCTGCTGGGTTCCCCGTGATGCTCTTAAGCAGGTCAGAGACCAAATAAATCCGGGCCACAATACCTGAGAAAGTGGCCAAGGGGACAGTTGGGACCAAGCCTTGCGAGGCTCCAGGGCCATCTCACCCCCTCAAACCAGCACAACTTGTGGCCTCTATGCAAACACGGCAGCTGAGAGGAGGACCCGGAAGCCTCTGTTTACACAGGATCTCTTCCCCCAGCAGCTCAAGTAAATCCAGGGACTTTCACTACTGAATTAAGTCTCTGAAGCCTCCTTCTTCATCCCTCTCCCTCACTGCGGCTCAACAGTGACAAGGCTGGGGAGGAAGAGGCAGGTTATACACACAAACCCAGTGTAAACACGGGGACACCCTCCAGCCGCCCTCCAGTGTTTGGAGAACGCTGAACTTTGGAGCACTGGTTAAAACCGATGAACCTCATTAATGATCGGTACATTTCCCACCATCCCATCCACTCTATGAGAGACAGAGACAGAACTGACAGCCAGGGCCTGTGGTCCCCGTGTGTGAACGAGAACACGTGTAAACCGATTCTGGACTGAGGGCAAAGGAAGCTGCTGCGGGTTCTGGCTTTTCACGCACACAGCAGAAGTCTCCTACCCCAGAAGCGGTGGAAACCTTTGAAACTGGTGCTTTTAAGCTTTTACCTTTGGGGTTTCTGCCTCTGGAATCCCCGCTCCCACCATTCCACATGAAAGATTCTCAACCGAATTCTTTTAGAAACAGGAATATGGCCGGGCGTGGTGACGCATGCTTGTAATCCCAGTACTTGGGAGGCTGAGACCTGAGGATCCGGGTTTGCGGCCAGCCTCAGCTACTTAGTGAGGCCCTCCGCAACTTCGTGAGACCCTGTTTCAAACTAAAGAATAAAAAATAGGGCTGGGGGTGTAGCTTGGAGGTAGAATGCCCCTGGGTTCAATCCCCAGTACTGCCAAAAAAAATAAATAAATAAAGGAATATGGGATTATTCCTTCAACGATCCTCCTGTTAGCCAGGTAGATGGCCTTGTGTAGAGACCATCTGCAGAGTTCCTGGCAGAATAGGACAGGTTGGAACAGGTGAAATCAGGTAAAAACAGGTTAGAACAGGTAAGAAGGGGCGGAGTCCAACCATCAACCAATCACACATCATCAGTTTTTCCTATAATCACAACCCAGTTCAAGGCCCTGTCTGCAAGCATTGCCTGAAAACACTAGTCAGGCCCCTCCAGGGTGAGCTGTGCTAGGAGGGTGTGGGCAGCTGTGTCAGAGGGAGGTGCTTCCGGCTGTCAGCCAAGTCGCCTAGCTCACCTGCTGCTCCCAGTAAGAGCAGCAGCATGTGTCTGCAACAGAGCTGTCAGAATTGAGGACCACGCAGGAACCCAGGAAGACCGTGAGCCACATTAGTCTCTGAGGCTCCTACTGCTCATCAGGGGCGCCCATCACAGAAAACCCCCAGCTGAAGAAGGAGGAAGCGACCCCCGACCCTAACGCGTGGGGGAAGGAAGAAAGGTGAGGACCAGACTGCCACAGTGTACAGTCCCCCCAAAAGGAGAGGCTTGTGAAAAAGGAAAACACCCTTAACCTTGTCAAGAAAGGAATGCCACACAACTAGCTGGACAAACATAGGGATTTCAAGTTCAGAGCTCACCTATCCAAAATGATACATTTGGGATGTTTTAAAAGTTTGAAACAATTTTCTAAACAAAGCTGTCTCTCAGATCCTCTGAACAAGCAATACCACCAAGTGCTACAGCTGCTTGTTAAAAATAGTTTCACTTAATTAAGAAAAACAGACTTCAAAAGCTTAAGTATTCACTGTAGCAATACGTGCACAGCCAGTTTACGGTAATTCACAACAGACAAATTATGGGCCCAACGTGCACAGCCAGTTTACGGTAATTCACAACAGACAAATTATGGGCCCAACCTAGGTGTCCGTCAACGGGTGAATGAATAAAGAAAATGCGGTACATACACACAATGGAATTTACTCAGCCATAAACAACAAAATTATGTCACATGCAGGAAAATGGGTGGAACTAGAGAATACTATGCTAAGCGAAATCAGAAGGGAAACACGAAACAAAAGGGACTTCAGTCAGATGCGAAGAGAGATAAGTAGAATAGTGGAAGGGGATTAAGAGAGGGAGATGGGGCCGGGCGTGGTGGCCCACGCTTGTAATCCCAGTACTTTGGGAGGCGGAGACCAGAGGATCCGGGTTCGCGGCCAGCCTCAGCTCTCTCTCTTTCTCTCTCTCTCTCTCCCCCGTCTCTCTTTCTCTCTCTACCTAGTGAGGCCCTCCGCAACTTCGTGAGACCCGGTTTCAAAATAAAGTATAAAAAAATAGGGCTGGGGGCGTAGCGCGGAGGTAGAACGCCCCTGGGTTCAATCCCCGGTACTGCAAAAAAAAAAAAAAAAAAAAGGGAGATGGGGGGAGAAAAATGAGGACTCAGGAAGGAAACAGTTCAAATAATGAGTATGGGGAGGGAGCAAGGGGGCGGAGTGGGGTGCGGCGGGAAACGCACCAAGTGCTGGGTGCATGTCTCACTATGATGCATAATTACAATGCACCAATAAAAATATATTTTTAAAAGCTTAAGTATTCAGCCTGAGATCTAAAAAACAAGCGATGGGTTAAGGAACAAATGTGGGCTGCACATGGGCCGAGGACGGGCCAATTCCTCTCATCGCCTCCTCTGTCGTAAAATCCAGGGGGCTGTAATGTAGCTCAGCCCCAGCTTAATTTCCTAATGGAAGATATGCATTGTGTGACGTTCATTAATCATTTTAAAGTCTCCACTTTGAAAAAGTGAAGTATTTTTTGTTCCAGGTGGCTTCAAAGGAACTCTTAAATGTGCATGAACCCTGCTGGACGTCGCTGCAATCCAACCGGACAATTTAATCTCTTTGATGAAACAGTCGTTTTGCACCATGAAATTAATCTCTCGGTTCTGATAAATGTGGTATGAAGTAGACATCTCAAATGGAATGGAAATTTCTGTGGTTTTCTTTCAAGGCCGTAACAAATGACCAAACTTGGACTTTTCAGGACTGAGCCCAAATCAGAATAATCTGATAATAACTTAATCCACGATTTGCTATACGCTTTTGATGCTGAAAAAAGTAGAAACACTGTTTTAGTAATCAAGGGCCTGAAAGCTAGCCAGATAATTGTATGTTAATGAACTGATCCAGGGAAGCAGAAATAGATGGTTATTCCAAAACATACATACATATGTATATGCACACATATAAATGTTGTAACTGGCGCCTGCATACAAATGCAAAAAACAAGACGCGAAGGCTGGGGATATAGTTCTTTTTTTTTTTGCAGTACCGGGGATTGAACCCAGAGGCATTCTACCTCCGCGCTACGCCCCTGACCCTATTTTTTATACTTTATTTTGAAACTGGGTCTCACGAAGTTGCAGAGGGCCTCACTAAGTAGAAAGAGAGAGACAGGGAGAGAAAGAGAGAGAGAGAGAGAGCTGAGGCTGGCCGCGAACCCGGATCCTCCGGTCTCCGCCTCCCAACATACTGGGATTACAAGCATGCGCCACCACGCCCGGCTGGGGATATAGTTCTGGTAGAGAAGGTGCCTATCATGTGTCAGTCCCCAGCACCACCACCCCACACAAACACCAAAATGCCAGACTAGAGACATTTATGAAGTTTGTGCCAGCGAGTGTCTGCTGTGTTTGCTGATCACATAAAGCACAAATGACCCTCCTCTGCACCTTGTTTAGCAAGAACATGGAGAAGATGGCGCAGGTGGACAGCTGCTCCTGCAAACTCTCAGGTCAGGAGCACCATTCTAAAAATCCTACCTGCTTGCCCGGCTCTGGTGCTACCTAGGCCTTCCTGCTGAATGTTAGCCACAAAACTAGGGATCAGGAGGTGCCACCCCGGGAAGCCATGCGCTATAGGACATTACCACAATAGCCACACACAAGACAGGTGGACTGTGTCACCCTGGGCAAACAAGTGTCTTAGCCTCTCCAGGCCTCAGTTTGCTCATCTGTATTGTGGGAATAATGACAGCAATTTCATAAAATCGTGAATATTAAGGGAACATTTTTTGACCCCAAGTCTTCAGCACCATGCGTGTCTCCAGGCTCTGCAGCCCACAGGTGGAGTGCACTGGCTTGAACTCGCCTAACACCCCGCACACAGGTAAAGTCACCGGATAGTAAGTATATCTGCTTCCAAGGACAAGGTATCAGAGTAGTGCTGTCTCGCGGTACGTAAGACAAAGTGCGGTCTGCGTTTCCCCCAGACCGTGTTTTGGTGCTTGGGATCCATACCAAGGGGCAATCGCTGTTTTCACCAACAGGTTCACAAAAAAGAGCGCCGGGTACTCGGCCTGGCGGGCTCCCCAGCCGACCGCCTCGGCTCATCAGGAGTATGCAACGCGCCCGCGCCAGCGAGCGCCACGCAAGAAAGTTGGAACCGGCTCTGCAAGAACAGAACCTCGGGGCGCTCGGGAAGATCCGCAGGAGGGGCTGCGTCCCCGCGCCACCTCGGCCCGCCCGCCGGGGCTGCTCCCCGGCGTCCCCCCGCGCCCTTCCTCCTGCAGGCCACCCCTGCGCCCGCCCGGGGTCCCGAGCCCTGCCGCGGGCGGCACTCACCCAGCGCGGCCACGGTGCCGGCCTGGAAGAGGAGGCAGTCCCCGCGGCCGCGCGCCTCCAGCAGCACGCCGCCCTCGCCCGCCGCGTCCAGCCGCGCCCGCAGCCGCAGCCCCTTGCTCAGGGCCATGGCCGGCCGCCCGCGACGCCCGCAGCTCCTCCGCGCCGCGCGCCCCGCCAGGCTCCTCCCCGGCCTCCGCGGGCCGCCTCCGGCCTCCGGCCTCCGCCCCTGCCTCCGCCTCCGCCTCCGCCTCCGCCCGCGGGCGCCGCGCTCCCCCCAGCGGCCAGGCACGACGGCCAGGGCGGCGGGACGGAGGGGATGCCGCGCATTCCTCGCCGCGGAGGAGGGCGCGGGGTGGGCAGGACCCTCCTGGACCGCCGGCCTTATAAGGACAGCCGGGCCCGGCGGCGCCTCCCTCTGCCCCCGCCGTGCAGCCCGGGCCGCGGACCGAGGTGGTGACTGCTCTCCGGGCAGGGCGCCGGTGGGACCGAGTGGACGCGTCCGCGCGCACGGCGAGGGCACAGCGCCGAGACGCTCCCGCTGCAGGCGTCCCGTGCCCGAGGGCGGCCAGGCCTGCCGTCCAGGGGAGGGACACGGCCGCCAGCTTGCCGGCCCCACCCTGGGGGCGCTGGGGGGTTCGTCGCCTTGCTTTAATGGGGTAGTGTGGGCGGCCCTGGAGACCCCCACCAGGGTCTCTCCATCAGACTCCCCAAGCAACTGGTCCCTCTCTCCCACCCCATTCTGCTGCTCTGGGAACAAGAAGACGGGGCATGTTCCAGAAAGGGCAGAGCCCCAGCGCCAAGCCGGACATTGCGATGTCCTTGCAGACTTCTGATGATCAGATATCCTCAGTGGACAGCCCCTCCTGGGGTGATTTGGAGAGTAAAGTGGACATGAGCAGCCCAGGCAGACCCGGTCACCTTGAGCCTGCGGCGCCTTGCCCACAGATTCAACCCTCATGTGGTGAAAACCCCAGGTAGCATGCTCACAAGCCGCGGGACAGCTTCTTTCTCTGTAAATCAGAGATACTACTACCTCATGAAAACAGTGTGTCTGTTTAAGCAGATAAGCCTTTGGCCCATTTTTCCTTTTTTTTTTTTTGTGGTACCGGGGATGGAACCCAGGGGCGTTCTACCTCCAAGCTACACCCCCGGCCCTATTTTTTATCCTTTATTTTGAAACCAGGTCTCACTAAGTTGCAGAGGGCCTCACTAAGTAGCTGAGGCTGGCCGCGAACCCGGATCCTCCAGTCTCCGCCTCCCAAGTACTGGGATTACAAGCGTGCGCCACCACACCCGGCCTTTTCCTTTCTTTTTAAATCAAAACTCACTTCTTCCAGGAAGCCTTCCTGAAATGTCCCATCTCAGATAACAGTGTTTATAATACACTCAAATGCATTGATGAACCTGTCAGTTCTCACTCGTTCATATGATGCTCAATAAGTATTTTTATATTTCTTAGCCCATTTCACAAATTGGGCAGTGAGGTCTTAGGGAGGGGATCAAGTCTTCTATTTATTTTATCTCCCCTCTTTCCTATTTATAATTTAAAGTTCTAGCCAGGTGTGGTGGCACACACTGTAATCCAGTACTTGGGAGGCTGAGACAGGAGGATCGCAGGTTTGAGGACAGCCTCAACAAGTGGTGAGACTCTCATCAACCTAGCGAGACCCTGTTTCAAAATAAAAATAAAATAGGTCTGGGGGTTTAGCTCAGACGTAGAATGCTTCTCCCCAATACCAAGGAAGGAAGGAAGGAAGGAAGGAAGGAAGGAAGGAAGGAAGGAAGGAAGGAGAGGGAGGGAGAAAGGAAGGAAGAAGGAAGGAAGGATGGAAGGAAGGAAGGAAAGAAGGAAGGAAGGAAAGAAAGAAGCAACGAAAGAAAGAAAGAGAGAGAGAGAGAAGAAAGAAAGAAGCAAGGAAAGAAAGAAAGAAACAAAGAAAGAAAGAAAGAAAGAAAAAAGAAAGGAAGGAATGAAGAAAGAAGAAAGAGAGAAAAAGAAAGAAAGAAAGAAAGAAAGAAAGAAAGAAAGAAAGAAAGAAAGAAAAGAGAGAGAGAAAGTCTGCACTGTAACATGCTGTACATATTTTAGGAATTCTCCTATAATCCAGACCAGCACTTGAGCTGATGCCATCAACTTTAAGAAGAAGCACTGTTTTATGTACCACTGAGAAAAACAAACAAACCACTTCCAATTAAATATAACATGCCTCTAAGGGTAAGCTCTGTCTTGAGGCTCAGTCAAGAACCTGGTGCGTGCCTGTAATCCCAGTACTCTGGAGGATGATACAGGAGGATCACAGGTTTGAAGCCAGCCTCAGCAACTTAGTGAGGCTGTCAGCAACTTAGCAGGACCCTGTTTCTGTTTCAAAATAAAAAATAAAATACAGCTGGAGGTGTAGCTCCAGAGGTAGCTAGAGGTGTAGCTCAGAGGTAGAATGCCCCTGGGTTCGATCCCCAGCACGCGCGCGTGCGTGCACACACACACACACACAAGGCCTGATGCTCAGGTCTCTGTCCACCGGTTTCAGGCAGGACAGTCAACTGCCTCGTAGACCATGGGCACCTGGACACGGGCACCTGCAGCGGATGGAGAAAGTGACTGATGGGGATACTCAGACCAGCTCACCTCCTGCAGCACGGGTGCAGCCTGGGGACACGGGCCCTTCTGAGTCAGCAGGGCTGGCACGTCCTCCTCCTGATGTGGGGGCCTGGGGGACACTGGGCCTGGGAGCTGGGGAAGGAAGGAGGAGCCAAGGCCACCAGCCCTGGAGTGGGAGTAGGCCGCAGCAGGAAGTTCAACTCAGCTGTGGTATGGGCTAGGGAGCCAGGGAGCCCAGCAAGCTATCCCAGCAAACAGAAACGGGGAAGGGGATGTTAGAGACTGAATGTTTGTGTCCCTCCCCCAAAATCTGTACGTTGAAGCCTAAGCCCCAAAGGATGTGTGTTGGAAGTGGGATGATGAGAGGAAAGGAGGGTTAGAGGAGGTCCCCAGGGCGAGTCCCACAGGATAGCAATGACAGGATCAGTGTCCTCATGAGAAAGGACACTGGAGAACTCTCCACTCCACTGCCACACCCATTCCCACGCCCTGGCAAGGAAAAGCCACATGAAGACAGTCAGGAGGTGGCTGTGTGCAAGCCAGGCAGAGGGCCCGCACCAGAGCCAATCCCCAGCACCTCGCTCTTGGCCTTTCAGCCTCCAGAGCCGCGCACCATCAACGCCGTCGACGCCGTCAATGCCTATGGTGTTTAAAGCACCCGGCCTATGGCACTTTGTTACGGCACAGGGCCGCCTAAGGCAGGAGAGCCTCTACAGAAGTACAAGGGAGGCAGGCGTGGTGGCACATGCCTGTGATCACAGTACTGGGGAGGCTGACAGGAGGATCGCAGGTTTGAGGCCAGCCTCAGCAACTTAGATCCTGTTTTAAAATAAAAAGGGCTGGAGATGTAGCCTGGAGGTAGAATGTCCCTGGGTTCAATCCCCAGTACCAAAAAACCCTAACACCACCACCAACAACAAAAAAGCCAGCAAGAAAACAAGCAGGGAAGAAAGTGCCTGATTGCACAAGAGGCAAAAAGAGACAGTGGGGGGGGGGGTCAGGCGGCCCCAGTGTTTTGGGAAGGGGACACACAGCTGGCAGAATCCGAGGCGGGTTTGACGGAAGCAGAGGCAGGGTGGGGCGGGCAGGGAGTCTGGGTTTGGGGCGGGTTGGCCAATGGGAAACGGCGGCATGCGGGGTCCAGGGAAGCCAAGGGCAGCTCTGTGCAGGGCAGGGGTCACACCTGAGCAGAAGGTGGCGTCTGCCCCCGGGGAGGCTGTGGAGGGAAAGGCCAGTAGGAAGGGCCTGAGGAAGCTGAGGAGCCAGGGCGCCCCGTGGAGGGATGGGGAGAACCTCGGCTGGGTGAGAAGGTCGTGGTGACCTGGATCACCTGCACTTTCATTAGAGGTCGAGCAAAAACACCAGCCTGCAAATAGCTCAGGACGAAATTCAGGTGGTAGCGCGTGTGTGGTCCGCTAGCTCTAGAGGCCAGGCTGTGAGCGACAGGAAAGGGACAGGAAGGCAGACCTCAGAGGGACAGCAGGGACCTTGCTGGGCCTGTCCTGTGCGTTGGAAGGCAAGCGGCGGGGAGCAGAGGAGGAGAGGTGCAGAGGCCAGCGTGGAAGAGAAGCGCCCATCTCTAGTGGAAGGAGCGGTGCTCAGAGGCAGGGAGGAAGGACGGAGGACGATGTGGAGACAGAAACAGGGAGGCCCTCTCACTTCCTGATCGGCGCAGGTGAACCCACTCAAAGCAGATGTCAAAGAAAAATAAAGGTGGAGGCCACAGTCACTGTACAATATGCAGCCGTAAGCACGTAAACAAAGCCCAAGTTGTCTCGATGGGCTAACCCTAATCTGTGTGTGTGTGTGTGTGTGTGTGTGTGCGCGCGCATGGTACTGGGGATTGAACCCAGGAGCGGTCTACCTCTGAGCTACACCCCAAGCCCTATTTAATTTAATTTATTTAATTATTTATTTATTTATTGTGGTACTGGGGATTGAACCCAGGGGCATTTTACCTCTGAGCTACACCCCCAGCCCTATTTTTAAATTTTTTATTTTGAAACAGGGTCTCGCTAGGTTGATGATGAGTCTTACTACTTGCTGAGGCTGTTATCGAACCTGTGATCCTCTGTCTCAGCCTCCCAAGTATTGGGATTACAGGCATGTGTCACCACACCCAGCTTTTATTTTTTATTTTGAAACAGGGTCTCACTAAATTGCTGAGGATCTCACTATGTTGCTGAGGCTGGCTTTGAACCTGTGATCCTCCTGTCTTAGCCTCCTTAATACTGGGATTACAGGCATGTGCCACCATGCCCAATGCTGACTCTAATCTAAATGAAACAGAAAATGTAATCATCCTGTTCTTATCAGCATGATTCAAAGAAATTAAATCAATCAGCTACAGACAAATCATCTTAAATATCTCTGCTTTTTTTTATTAATATTAGGGATTGAACCTGGGGCTGATCAGAAAGAGAGAGGCCAGACCTGAGCCCAGGAGCCTATGACACAGGGACCTGAGGAGGGCCCAGGAGGTCAGAGGACAAATCCAGGAGAAGCACGCGTCTGCAGCCAGAGCTGAGTGATAGCCAAGGCTGTGACGGCTCACAGAGCACGGACTGGGAAGGGTCCTTGGGTTTAGTCATGTGGAGGTGTTGGCTGGCTGGCCTTTATGGGAAGTTTCAGAGGAAGGCTTGGGTATGAGCAGTTTTTTTTTTTATGGCCTGTTTCTTCTTGCTTGACTCTCTGCATACATGAGGATCTAGTTGTCAACTTCAAATGATTAAAAATAGGCTTGGGCCGGGCGTGGTGGCGCACACTTGTAATCCCAGTACTTGGGAGGCAGAGACCGGAGGATCCGGGTTCGCGGCCAGCCTCAGCTGCTTAGTGAGGCCCTCCGCAACTTAGTGAGACCTGTTTCCAAATAAAGGATAAAAAATAGGGCTGGGGGTGTGGCTCAGAGGTAGAATGCCCCTGGGTTCAATCCCCGGTACCGCAAAAAAAAAAAAAGAAAAAAAATCTGCTTGGACACCGTGATTAGAGCCACCCCTCCTCCGAGTCTCCTAGGGAAACACTCCCAGATTCCCATATGGGATCCTCATGCCTGCTCTTTTCCATTGCTCTTATTACACTTGTTTTTCTTGGACAGTCTTACAGTTTCCCTGCTCCTGACATGCAGTGACGTGACAGGCCTGATCTCTAAGAAGGGCCTGACTCACGCAGGATGAAGGCAGGTGATGAGACATAGGATGTTCTGGGCTGGGTTCAGTTTCATGTGACTTTGAATTTTCCTTAAAAAGGATCCATTAAATGTACAGTTAGAGCCGGGCATGGTGGTGCACGCTTGTAATCCCAGTACTTGGGAGGCTGAGACAGGAGGATCCGGGTTCGCAGCCAGCCTCAGCTACTTAGTGAGGCCCTCCGCAACTTAGTGAGACCCAGTTTCAAAAATAAAGAATAAAAAACAAGGCTGGTGGTGTAGCTCAGAGGCAGAATGTCTCAGGGTTCAATCCCCAGTTCCACCAATAAATAAATAAATAAATAAATAAAGAATAAAAGCCGAGTGTGGTGGTGCATGCTTGTAATCCCAGTACTTTGGGAGGCGGAGACCGGAGGATCCGGGTTCGCGGCCAGCCTCAGCTCTCTCTCTCTCTCTCTCCCTCTCTCTCTCTCTCTCTCTCTCTCT
>PVJS01047989.1:0-15229 GCA_004027185.1 Glis glis
ATCCCAGTACTTTGGGAGGCGGAGACCGGAGGATCCGGGTTCGTGGCCAGCCTCAGCTCTCTCTCTCTCTCTTTCTCTCCCTGTCTCTCTCTCTCTCTCTCTCTCTCTCTCTCAGCTCTCTCTACCTAGTGAGGCCCTCCGCAACTTCGTGAGACCCGGTTTCAAAATAAAGTATAAAAAATAGGGCCGGGGGTGTAGCACAGAGGTAGAACACCCCTGGGTTCAATCCCCGGTACCACAAAAAAATAAATAAATAAATAAAATGAATTGTGATGATGGTTGCACAACTCTGTGACTATACTCAAAACCATTGGACTGTATACTTTAAGTGAATGAATTGATTATATAGTATGTGACTTATATCTCCATTTGGATGTGGAGTCTTGCCAACATATTGACAAGGAGAGTATAATGAATCATTATACAAAGTTCAACAACTTTGAAAAATTATTAGACAGTATCTACTAAAGTTGCATATAGGTATATTCTTATAAGCCAATATTTTTCTCCTCATTTTCTTGTCAACAGAAATAAGGCACCAGTGAGAAGGAATACTTTTAGCACTGCACAGTATTTTTTTTTTTTTTGGACTGGGGATTGAACTCAGGGGCATTTTATCTCCAAGCTATAACCACAGCCCTATTTTATTTTTTAATATTAAACAGAGGCTCATTAAGTTGCTGAGGCTGACCTTGAACCTGTGAACTGTGTATATTTGTATACCAGAAGATATGTGCAGGTATGTTCATAGCAGCATTATTCTTAATAAACAAGAACAAATCAAATGTTCATCAGTCAAGTGGATAAACACATACTCATACTCATAGAATAAATATCCTGTCAATATCTGAAAACTTTCTGAATTTTAGGGTCTCCTATTCCCTACACTTATTTCAAAGTTGTATGTGTATTTCTTCATGTATGCACAGGGTGCCCTTTTTGGGGCGGGTCACCTGGTGCTATCTTCTTTTTCATAGGTTGATCCAATGAACACTGGCCAGTGTTTTTCAAAGAAGGCCAAGGAGTCTTTTAAAATGTTCCATGGAAATAAGAGTTTTGGATCTCCTATCAGTGTGTGTGATAGAACTTACTGATGGTTGGGTTTTCTGAGGAGTTTAAATCATAGAGGTGCAAAAGAATTATCTTAAATTCATTTATTAGATGCTCGTGTTCTCTAAGGTCATTCAAGCTCTTGGTCACTAAGAATTTTCTCCTTAGTCACCTCCTGCCAGAGGTCCCTACTTCCTACCATGTGGTTCTGACCATTCTCTTCCTTCCTTTCACAGTCCCTCAACCTCTCCATTTCACATTTTGTATTTTATCCTAGGAAGAGTGGTTTAATTGTCACTTGTCTCTTTCCATCTATGACCCAGGATCTCACCTTCTACTTTCCAGGGCTTACTGAGTCCCATTGTAAGATAATTCCTGTTTTTATTTTACTTTCTCATTAGTCAACAAGTATTTATTGAGCATCTCCCGTGTGTCAGGCATATCGGTATCTACGTATCTGGGTCATAGTCATGTCTTTTTAACTATCATCTGTTTCCACCTCTAGAAGTCATGTTTTACGTGCACATGAAAAGGTATGCATTTAAAAATCTTTTTCATGGGATGTAACATTTTCTATCTGAAAATAAGTAGAAAACATATTAAAAAGTGGACAGAAATAAGCAATCATTACATTTCCTATGTAGAATATTTAAGATACAATAGCTCAAGTGTGTTAGAACCTAGCCATTTGATTTCTGCTGTTGTTGGCTCATGGACATATTAATTTTTCTCTTGGTCATAAGATTGATGAATGTGCTTTGCATTCATTATTTTATCCAATCTTCATTATCATGCACTCATGTAGGAGAACTTTCCATTTCTCATCTTTCTCACCTCTAAATAAATAATCACAAAGTTAGCTTCTCATTCTAAAATTTCATGACTGCTCTCATTTTGTGAATTAGAAATTGATTGTGTTCTTGAAAACGTCTGTTACATTCACCCATTCACCCTTTAATAAAGCAAACATATGCTGAGTAATGGTCTATTCCCACCAAAAACTGTGTCAGGTGATACATTACAACAATAGTTAGTAAAGGTTAGAATTTGAGATTCTCCCCTTTCATAATGGTGCCTATACTAGTTTTTGGAAATCTTTTGTCACTAAAACAAAGGACCAAGTGCAAATCTAACAACGAATCTAGAAATTTGATAACAGTTTTAACTCTTGGAAAGTTTTCGTTTAGGAGTTTGATGCCTCTACAACTAGAATATTTCTTCCCATGTGACTCTGCTATTTTCTGTTTATTTTTAAATTCCCCGAAAGACCTCCCAGAGTTAAAGACCACTGAGCTAGGTTGAGCTTTACTTCATGAGAAGGGAACATCTCTGAGCTGACTTATTTTCCAGAATAATGAAATTGCATGTGAGGCATTTGATGTTCGGGGATTCAAAAAGGTTATCAGCTAAGCATTTATAATAAAAGTCCCCCCTGCTTTCCCCTAGCACACACACTGGGAAGATGGGAAGAGCTATCAGTTTGACATTTCTGTCAGAACTGGTATTTGAACCACTGGATGATTCTGACAAATGCCACTGCTGTCACTGGCTCAGTTTTAATTACACCTGACTGAAGCCATCACAGGCAGCGTGCAGAAGACTTAATTAGCTGGAGACCAGAGCATGAGCTGGCTGGAGGATTCCCAAGCAGCACGTGGGCTTTCAACAGAGAAGTGACCACGTTTCCACCCGCCAGCCTTGGCAGGGAGGATGACTGGATGATTTTCAAAACCTTGCAAGATTTTTAATCATTTCAAATTGCTTTTGAGAGCACATTACATTTAAATGTTCATTTCTCAAGTAACTCAGTAGTGTGTGATAGCAGGTGAAATAAACACAAAGAGAAAATAAAAGGTCTGTCTATCTCTGTGTCCACAAGAACTGGAACACACACACACACACACACACACACACACACACACACACACACACTGACACACATTTATAAGTAAATAATTGTGTAAATAATTGTGCAAATAATTGTGAACACTCTGTTCAAGAACACAACAAAACAGAATGGCGTTAATGTTTCTACCATGTCTTGTGTTCTCCATGTTTGCTTTCAAGGGGCGAATGTTGCTATATTTTAACATGCATTAGCAGACGGTGATGTCAAACTGCTAATATGCTGTAATTAAAAAATTGTCATAACTCTTACCTGCTGATCACAGGAAAGTTTTTTTTACTTTAAAATAAATAATCTTTTTAGAATCACTACTTTTTTTTTTGTACTGGGAATTGAACCTAAGGACATTCTACCTCTGAGTTAAACCCCCAGCCCTGTTTTATTTTTTAGTTTGAAACAGAGTCTCACTAAGTCGCTGAGGGTCTCACTAAGTTGCTGAGGCTGTCTTTGAACCTGTGATCCTCCTGTCACAGTCTCCCAAGTACTAAGATTACAGGTGTGCAGAATCACTGCTCTTTATAGTACAGTCTTAGTGGGATCCTATTTGAGGCTACAACTCACTCTGTAACTCGGACCCAGTTTACTTTGCAAACTGCATGTGGGTTTGGGTCTCATCTGTCTTCACTCCCAGGCTAAGCAGTGCAGAAAGAGTTGTGCTGAATATTGAGTTTTGTCAAACATAAAGAACACTATCCTTCACTTTATAAATAAAATATGACAATGCTTGACAAGACCAACTGAACTTCCGTCTTAACTCAGCCAGGACTAGGGACCCTCCGCTCTTGTCAGCTGTCTAGTTTGATTCTGCTGCCACTGTCATTGCTGCCTGTAAATCCAGTGGTGCCCCGGAACAGAACATTATTGGATACTGATTGACTACTTGGGTAAAATAACAGCCCAAGGGGAATTCTGCTTCTAAAGGCAGGCATGGCAGTGCTGGGCTTTGAAGTTTTCTCAAGGGGATTCCTATGAGAATAGCTATAAATTCCTTACTTTCAGAATAGTAAAATGCTACCATTTGGCTTAAGTGAGCCTGTTACGCCTGGAGTTATCCATTGGCCTTAGAACAATATGTAGGTGTAACCTTGCTTCGGTATTCTTAACAGCTTTGGAGAAGAACACACCTTGGATTCAGTTGTTAGGTCAAGAAATATTAGTTGCCAAGGTAAAGCTGCTATTGGGTTATGTCTCATTATTTAGCAATATAGTAGCTAATTTTAAGCACTCAGTGATTTTCGGGGGTGATTTGCCATGGAATGCAGCGGTCTTTGAAGGCTGATGTGATTAGGGAGTACTTAGCCTTTATTATTGTTTCTGTACTTCTGCTTTCTAGACGCTGATGAACCAAAGTACAGAATAAAGTTGATAACATTTGTGTTTCCATCCCTCTCTGGAAATGGAATGAAATGAAAATTGGTACTTAAAATTAAATGAGGTGAGGTTCCATGTTTCAAGTAAATATAAAGTATTTAAGAGAAAATGCTAGAGATGACAGAAAAGTACAAAAATTGTTCCTGACATGAATTATTCACCAACTCTCGGATGGCATGAGTCACCTACTAATGTGCACTACTTGCCACTTAATAGTGGCTGTAGCTGAAGAAATATGGAAATTGGAATATTTTAATAACTTTCTATATGAAAGATGATGAGACTGCCTAAATGATTAAGAGGAAGATATGTTATAATGAACTAAAGCCACTCGAGTGTAAGGTAATTTTAATTCAAATCTCCATCTGCTTATGTATAATTAAGACTCATTTAACAAGTTAATGCCTAACAGGGAGAACTGATAAGTTTGGTATTAAAGATCTTAAGAGAAGTAAATTAAACTGTCGGGGTTGAACTGGTCTTTAGTTTTAATTTCTTACACCTGAACCTTGATTTGAATTTCAGGGTCCACTTCTTTATCCTCAGCATTTATTTAAGCATAAAGCCAAAGACAAAAGGGGAAGGGAAGTAGACTATCCTTTTATATTTTAATTTTGGAGATCTTGTCCTGTCTAAGGTCTGACAGCATCTTGACTGATATGAATATTTACATACTGCATATTTCTCACTGTATAGCATCTATATCCATTAAGATGGTGATTTCAAAGCCACAAAAGTACTGACACACAGTCGAGATTGGCAGCAGGGTTACATAATCTCAGGAAATAAGAAGAAAGCCTTTCAAGTGCCAACAGGAACTGTTTTGATCTCCAGTGGATTTCATGAGCTTGTTGACTGCTCAGTTTCCTACTTCAATTTTTTCCCCATGGTTTCTGCCAAAGAAAGTCCAGCCATCATAACTATGGTGTTAATCTTTTTGTCTTCGAGCATAAAAATTTAATTCCCAGCGCAAGACTCCTCATTTAGTAAGAAAATGTATGAGTCTCCTTTTTATATGCCTCGTAACATTTTCAGGACTGAATTCAAACAGGATATTCAAGAATTCATGGGGTCTTCTCCGCAGAATTCTAAGCCAACGATTTTCAGCCATGCTTGCAAAATGCCAATACTGTGGGACCAGTGTTGAATGTTCTTGCTCATGGTCAGCCCATCACATAATGGCTGGTGTCAGGTCACCTAGACGTGACAACTTCCCAAGACATAATTTTCACAGATCACAGATTAATATTTGAAACTTTTTGATTGCTGTCAAGAAATTCATACCCCTAATCACCTTGTAAGATGTATTGTCTGATTCATTTCTTATGTAAGAGGTAGAAAGAATCCTGTTGCTTGAATGCTTTATTTCTTTTACTCTTAAAGGTGAAGTAATTTGTGCAAGTTCACAAAGTGGGCTGAAAGCTGGGTCTAGTATTTTGATTACCATTTCAGCCTTCTTTCTACATTATACTTCTTCTGAGATCTACTGAACACACTATATTCTCTTTCTCTTACACTCACATTTCTACAGATTGATAGGTTTCTTGTCCATATTTATGGTATTGCACATACACAATTTAAATATTCTTATGTTAACATTTCCCCATTTTGTCTTCCACTACTTAGAAATACATCTTGAAAAGAAAGTAAATATTGGCTAGGATTTTCAAACTATGTAGTTAAGCAAAAGCAAAATTTATTTACATATAAATAAATTAATTCTGGCTATCCTTTCAGAAAGAATACACTATTTTTCCAAGAAAGGGTATCAAAAGCAGTGTTTGCCGTGAGTTTTCTTTTTTTTTTTTTGCGGTACTGGGGATTGAACCCTATTGAAAAATTTTCTAGCTACTTAGCCTGTTCATGTTTAATAGACTTTTTTCATTTCAAAATTGCTTCCTCAACAATAGGCCTGTAAAATCTTAGGGGTGCATCAAGGCTTATGCCACAGCAGGCAGGGGTGAATACCAAAACATAAGTCTGTCCTACTGGGGTGCAGGTCTCTGCTTGTTGGCCGGACGGTTCTACAGATCCAGCTGTGAGCACTGGCCTGACAATTACTGTGCTGACTAAGGTTGGGGGATGGGTGGTGCAGACAGTCCTTAGAACACCAAGGCTGGTGCCAAGCTGGGTCACACCACAGTCTCACAGCCACAGAGAACTACAAAGTCTCAGGAGGAGGGCAAGCATGTCCTGGCCCCACTTCAAAGCTGGAACTGATGTGGCTAAATCTCAAGTCAGCCCCACCAGTGCAAAGGTCTTTGCCTGATGCTGTAGACAGTCTAGAAACTTCATTTATGAGCTCTGGCTTGCATATGGTGCCTTCAGTTTCTACTATAGACTTGGTGCCACCATGGCAGTCTTGGCACTAGGCTCTGAGATAAAACCCTGTGCTAAGCCTGCTCCCCACACTTGGAATCCTGCTCTCTGTCCTGCTGCCTGGGGCTGAGAAGCAGTGAGCCACTTGATCTAATGCAGTTCCAGCAGCTCAGCCCACAGCGATTGGCCTGGCAGTAGGGATCCTGGGGCTTTGCCCAGAACTAGGTTGTAAGTCTAAGGCGTGGACTTAATTCTTTCTCCCCTCCCCAGGCTGGAGATGTCTCTCTCCGTGCTGGTCGACTTGGATTTTGGAGTGAGGAGACATAGACAACTCTTTCCTTTCTACCTTTTTCAGTGCATCTTTTCATTTTGTTATACTAAAAGCAGGCACTAGGGCCTCTCATCTGATTTCCTTACCTCTTACGAAGGTAGTTTGGCGCACGTGTAGCTACTCAGCTTGTAGTGTCTATAGGGAAAGTCCTTGGAGGATCTTAGTCACCATCTTGCCCTGCCTCCCTTCTTTTAAAAATTTTAATTGTCAAATTTGTATATATCTATTGTATACTATAGGTTGTTCTTAAATATGTACATGTTGTGGAATTGCTAAGTTGAGATGATTAACATTCTTATTACTCACATATTTATCTTTTTTATGGCACACACACTTAAAATGTACTTTCAGGTATCTTCAGAAATACAATCTATTGTTATTAACTATAGACACCATGTTGTACAATATCTAGCAAGTTTGACTGGTTCTACTGAGCATTAATGCCCCTGGGCTCAACCCAGGGGTGTTCTACCTCCGAGCTACACCCCAGCCCTACTTTTTAGCCTTTATTTTGGGTCTCACGAAGTTACAGAGGCCTCACTAAGTAGCTGAGGCTGGCCACGAACCCGGATCCTCCAGTCTCCGCCTCCCAAGTACTGGGCTTACAAGCGTGAGCCACCACGCCCGGCTCTACTGAGCATTATTTCTGTTTGGACAATGCTCATATTCTAGGCCACTTCTAAAGAAGAGGGATGGTCAAGGTTGAATACTCTTTGGTTAGATGCTTGTCAGTTGGTCCAATCAACTATAGTTAGAGATGTGGGTTTTCATGAGAAAGAACTACTTAGAAGAGAAATGTGGATGTGTTTTGGCATTCTGAAACTTTGCTCGTTCATGATAGATACACTATAAGATTTTCAGCCTTTATGTATGATTCCCATAGAGGGTGTACATTTTTTTTAAGAAGTCCTTTTAAAACAGCATTTCCTCCTTATACATAAGCCCAGCAGTGCCATCAGAAATAGTTATCACACCCCACATTCTTTGTAATCATTGTTAATTCCTTACTGGGCAAGTCTAGCAACTTAGAAAACTATTTGGTTCCCTAAAATATTAACTTCAACAAATGCTTAACCCAGGCGACCACAGGTAACACACTGATTACACACAACTAAAGCCTCACTTTCTGTCTTTAAGAAGGTCAGAAATGTGTTCACACATATGCAAGAGAATAATTCCATTCCGGAATCTTATTTGTATGTCTGTTTACTGAGACCAAATCTAGGACCAAGAACACTATTGATTGGAATCTAAGCAGAAGAACAGAAAATTGCTTTAAATAACAAAGTCTAACACAGGGACTCCATCAAAGGGTGATGAAAAAGCAGAGAATGAGACCGTTCAGAAGTGAGAAGCCACGGGATGCAACTAGCATCCTCAGGTCGTGTGTTAGGTGTTCAGGGGCCACAGCCACCCAGTGGAATCTGGAACCAAGGTCCGTCTGTCTGGTGGGTGCTGTCGCCAAGGAGGAGAGGCAATTTCCTGTGGAGACGCTGCCCTGGCAGAGTGAGGAGCCAGAGGCAGATTGACAGTGGATCCAGTAAAGGGTGACCTCATTTCCCTCTAACGTCCTGGGAGAGGCCAAATCAGGGTGTTCCCATGCTCACGTGTTTTTGTGAAATTGGTAAAATTGAGATTTTAGAGCTGTCATCAGTAAAGACTGCAGCCTGTTTCTGCTTGGCTTTCTTCTGTTCACACGCTTTGTGTCAGGTGGTGATGGAGTGGCCATGATGTGACATGTTGAGCTCAGACCAGAGGGAAGACAAATCGAGAATAGATTTCTTTTTGGTTTCTTAGGACACATTTGCGTATATTACAGTTACTTACGTGCATCATTCGGTCATTTTTGAGTTGTCCTGGCATAGGAAAGTTTTTTTTTTCTTTTTGTAGATTTAAATACTATATCTTAATGTTTTTCTTTTAAGTTGGTGCATTGTAATCATACATCACAGTGAGGTTCGGAGTGATAGAAACATCCATGCAGACGGCATTCATGTGTGGTTCCCTTCAGGACCCTCCCTGCTCCCCCCATAGGTAATATTTACAGAAAACTTCATGTATGAACAAAGGGTTATTTGGATTGCTTCCATCATCATATCTCCTCTGTCTCCTTCCTCGGTCCCTCCCCAAGGTCCCCTCTCCCATTCCACTGGTGTCTCCCCTCATTTATCTGAAATCCTCTTTATTTTTAGGAATCATGCTTTATTCTAACTCACCTGGAGACATTTTACAGAAGACTGTGCTGTGAATATGTCTTAAAATTCCTGGCAGTGGAAGTATGAGTAATGGAAGAGAAACCAGGTTTAAAACACACAGAATTAGAAGCAAATCTAGGGTAGAAGTTTTCAAATTTTTTTCAGTTAATGTAAAGAAGGAACTTGAAAGAGGCTTTCCCAAAGCTCAAAAAAAAAAAAAAAATCCTTACCAGTAATGAGTTGAGAAGATCAAATATTTTAAACTGTCAGTAATTCTGATGAACTACAATAAAGGGAAGATTGAATTATCTTTTCATTCGCTCTATATAAATAATCACAGAGTAGTTGTCATATAAGGTGGTGATCAAAGAGTAGGCATCCAAAAACCCAGGAAGCCTAGATATTAAATATGTATGTTATGTTTGGTAGATAATGGATAAAAATATTAATTTAAAAATTTTGTGATGTGATATTTGTCAACTCTTCAAAATTTTAGTTGTTCACATTTTCTTTTCATATTCTAAATAAATATTTACTTTTGTGCCTGTTTTAAATGTATGACTTCATATTTTTGTTTTATTTGGTTTGGTTTGGTTTGGTATTGGGGATTGAACCCAGGGGCATTCTACCTCCAAGCTACATCCCCAGCCCAATTTTATTTTTAGTTTGAAATAGGGTCTTGCAAAGTTGTTGAGGCTGCCCTCGAACATGTGATCCTCCTGTCTCAGCTTCCCAAGTACTGGGATTATAGGTATGCACCACCATGCCTAGGTAATGCATGACTTTTGAATTGATTGTTTTAGTTAGGACCCCCAAATATTTGAGCCACTGGTCCCACAAAACCTGGCTACAAACACAAATGTCATGGCTTTCCCTTCCTCCTGGCCCCATTCTCCTGTTATTGATGCCCCAGTGACTGAGTCTAGCTGGCCTGATTACTTTTGTCTATCATAAATATATTAATCTATCACCCCTTTATGTATATTCTGATTGCCTCTGATGTTTAATTGTAGCAATCACTACCTCAATTAATAACCCCAAAGTACATTATTTTATGTATGAGTGAGTTGTCTCAGATAAGTTTCTAGAAGTGGAATTGTGGTCATCAATATCACATATGTGATACTGATGATTACTGTCATAAAAAGTACCCTTTACAGAGGTGGCAGGATTTCAAGTCCTACATGCAGAATATAAAAGGACCTGTTTCTCTCATTCCTTTACTGTGCTATTTTGGGCTTGTTTGTCCTCTGGTGTATGTTTCTCCTCCTTCTCTGTTGATCCTATAGTTTGTGTTCCAAGCTTTCATATCAGCTGATAAAATGGTACCCTATTTCCTATAAAAAGGGGGGGGGAGAGAGAGAGAGAGAGACTGATTGATTGATTTTAGGAATAATGATCATTGTATCTCCTTGATGAATTGATTCCTTGATCATTATATAGTGACCTTCTTTGTCTCTTTTTACTGTTTTTCTCTTAAGGTCTAGTTTGTCCAGTATAACTAGTCCTGCTCGCTTTAGGAATCTGTTTGCTTGGATTATCTTTAGACTTTCTTTTTTTTTTTTTTTTGTGGTACCGGGGATTGAACCCAGGGGCATTCTACCTTCGAGCTACACCCCTGGCCCTATTTTTTATACTTTATTTTGAAACCGGGTCTCACGAAGTTGCGGAGGGCCTCACTAAGTAGCTGAGGCTGGCCACGAACCCGGATCCTCCGGTCTCCATCTCCCAAGTACTGGGATTACAAGAGTGCGTCACCACGCCCGGCTATCTTTAGACTTTCAATTTCAATCTACATGTGCCTTTACTAGTTTCACTACTAAAGTGTGTTTCTTATAGGATATATTGGGGCTTTTAAAAATGCATTCAGCATGTCAGTATCTTTTAATTTGAGAACTTAGTCTGTTTACAATCAAGATTATTATTAAAAAGTATGAAATCGTGCCTGTCATTTGTTGGTTTTTCTCTGTTTTTTTTGAATTTTTTTTTTGTTTTTTCTCTCTCTTATTCATTGTTGTGGTCTGGTGGTTTAATATATTAATAAGATTTGATTGTTTTACATTTCTCTTTTTTGTATTTTTTTTTGGTACTTGGGATTGAAACCAGGGGCATTCTACCTCTGAGCTACACCCCCCATCCTATTTTTTAATTTTTGAAAAACGGTCTCACTAAGTTGCAGAGGGCCTCGCTAAGTTGCTGAAGTTGGATGTGAACCTGCAATCCTTCTGTCTCAGCCTCCCAAGTCCTAGGATCAAGTGTGCACCACCACAGCTGGCTGTGTATCTACTCGTCTAGAGGATTTTATACTTTCGAATGTGGTCATGATGGTAATTATTTTTCTTTAACTTCTGGACATAGGATTTCCATAGTATCTTTTGTATGGTCTAGTGGTCATTTTTGCCTACTTTTGAAGGTGTTTCTTTCTTCTTAGTCTCTGAAGGATATCCTTATTCAGTATAGTAATCTTGGTTGGCAGATACTTTCAGGAACTAGACTACATCATCCCAATTCCTCATGGCTTATAGGGTTTCTGCCAAGATATGCAGTTAGTCTAATGGGGTTGTTTTGAAATATGACATGGTGCTTGAAATGGTTTGGATTTAGAATGTCCCACTAGCCTTCATGGAAACAAGGTAAGAATGTTGGAGGCAGGGTGTGGTTGTAATCTCATCAGTGGATAAATTCATTGTAATGGATTTAGTGGGTGGTAACCTAGGCAGGTAGAGTGTGGCTGTAGATTGTGGGTTCCTGGGGGTGTGGCCTTGGGGATTATATATGGTCTCTCAAAATTGAGCTATAGACCTGTTGCTTTGGTTTTTCTTTGTGGAGGAGCAGGTGAGTGCTGGGTGCTCAGCCATCTTGAAATCTGCAAGACATTCTCAGAGCCAAAGGGCTTAGCATCTGCAGAACAAGTCAGTATTTCTGGGGGAAAGATCTACTTCCTTCTCATTCTGTTCTCCTCCTCCTTTTCCTCCTCCTCCTCCTTCGCCTCCTCCTCCTCCTTCTCCTCTTCCTCTTCCTCCTCCTCCTTTACTGGGGATTGAACTCTCTCAAGGGCATTCTACCCCAGAGCTACACCCCCAGCCTGATTTTATTTTTTTTTTGAAACATGATCTCAATGAGTTACTGAGGCTGCCCTCGAACCTGCTGTCCTCCTGTCTCAGCCTCCCAAGTACACCCAGCTTCTAATTTTTTTTTTCTAGTGGAAGTTAATTAGTGACTCTGTTGCAGTATTAAACCTTATTAATTGTAAATTAATAGTAGTTAGTTAATATTATATTGATAATTGCTAATAAGAAAAAAGTGAGTAGAAATTAAGAATAGAAAATGACAAATGGATAAAATGTAAAAATTAATAAAATTTTTATTAAGATGAAAGAATATTAGTTTAAAGGAGCATCAAATTAGTCATCTCCCCAAGGCATAGGTTCTCAAGGTCTGAGCTGAAAGTCCCTCATGGAGAGATGTGTAAGATCAGGTAGGAAAACAGGTGGTGGGTAAAAGATGGAAACCTTTGAATATAGTCTCAGGAACTCAGATTTTATCCTGTGTCCAGAAGAAGACCTCTGAGGTACGGGGATAGCTAGGAAAGGTACCAGGCAGAGCTAACATAGTTTAGGAGAGCAAGTGTTGCTGCCGTATGAAGACTGGACTGGAAAGGGGCACCAGGAGACCGGGAATGGACCTGCTGAAGTGGTCAGGCAGGGGACAGTGACATTCAGCCTCCATGCTATTTAAGAGCATTAGAAACAGTCTGACTTATTGTGGAGAAAAATGAAAGGGCTTCGTGACTGACCAGAGGAAGAAGTTCAGGAAATATCAGGTGAGAAGCTTGAGAGACCTGGTGAACAGTAGTGGTGCCAACACAAAAGAAGGAATTGGAGGCAGAGAGCAGAAGCTCATAAGAGGGACAAAGACTGAGTTTAGGTGGATAGCGTGGACATATCAACAGGATATGGATCGAATCAGTACGTGGCTATGGAAACACTACGTAGAGGAGTTTTCACTCAGCCCACAATATATATTCATAAAGGGACAGTCTGCACAAAATAATATGCTTAAAGATATATCCTGCACAAAATATGATGGCAATAGTAGTCTTCCTCGTGGCATATAATGCAGAAATAACCATTAAATACACATTGTTTTCTATGCCCTTAGGTCCTTGGCATATGGATCCTATCACCGATCTATGCCATATCTTGAATATAAAAGGCATTAAATTGAATTTCTAAAGAAAGCCCAAGTAAAATATTTTCCTCTTTACATTCACATATGTCTCTGAACTGAAATAAAATACCCCACATATAACCAATTATTTTTCTTTGCTTAGCAACAGATTTATTATTCATTTAGTAAAAACATGTTTAGCACAAAGATAGCTTATGTAGAGAGGTAAAGCATAATACTTTTTAGATTTTCACTGATTTTTGAAAAAGAGTCATTTTTTGACTTGTAGAACTGTATAAACATAGACAAGAAAAACACTATCACATTTTTTAAAAAAGAGCTAGCAAGCATATTTAGCCTTCCTAAAAATAAAATTAAACTGGTAACTTTGGAAACACTGCATTTTGTGACATGCGAACCTGCTTCTTTAGGAAAATTTTCTTGCTGGTTTGAGGTGTGTGCAGAGAATGAGAAGTAACCACAGGTGTTGCGTATGGAAAGAACTGTACTCTTAAGATAGACAGGCATCCTTTTTTTTTTTTTTTTTTTTTTTTTGCGGTACCGGGGATTGAACGCAGGGGCGTTCTACCTCCGCGCTACACCCCCGGCCCTATTTTTTATACTTTATTTTGAAACCGGGTCTCACGAAGTTGCGGAGGGCCTCACTAGGTAGAGAGAGAGAGACAGGGAGAGAGAGTAAGAGAGAGAGAGAGAGAGAGAGAGAGAGAGAGCACTGAGGCTGGCCGTGAACCCGGATCCTCCGGTCTCCGCCTCCCAAAGTACTGGGATTACAAGCGTGCGCCACCACGCCTGGCACGATAGGCATCCTTTAAAACCATAAACTCAAAGTGAACTCTAGGTGTATGTGTATGTCTTAGTCATTGCATTAACAATGACTAAAATTAGAAATTCCAGTTGCCTTAGTTTCCGGTTACTACTACCATTTTAAAATTTTTGGATTTAGCTTTTCATTATCTATAAGTTAATTTGTTTTCCTTTGTGTGATAGTCCTTCAAAACATAAGAACTAGGAAGGTTAGAAGAGTAAGGAAAACAGACACAAAAGGATCAATATGTGGAGGAGGGAGATGAAGTTATTCCAACTTAGCTCAACCAGTGTTCATCATTATTCAAATGGCATTCTACCAGAGGCTTCTAAAGACAGAGGGGGACCCAAGGGCCTCTCTCCATGGACTTAAAATCTATGCAGGGGGACAATAAATTCTGTGTATAGGATGCAATAACGAAATGATAAAATTTCCAGGATCACACAATATGCACAATCGTCTTTGCCAAGGACCTGAGGAAGTCTGATGTCATCAAAACAGACTCCAGAAAGAAAATGTATATGTGATCACAATCTAAGGGCAGCATAGTGTTAGTTATAGAAACCTCAGCCAGAAAAATAACATATGATGACTTCAGTGAAAACGAGCGGGCTATGCAGGAGCCAGCAATAACTCAAGAGATGATCTGAAGAGAAGGAGCAATTGGCATGGCAGGCCGGTTCACAGGAGGCCTTGACTATAGATGCAGAGGCATCACAGTCCGATTCAAGAGCTAACAGGGAGCGACTTGAGTTTTCATTCAGGATCACAGCTTTAGAGACACTCAGATGTTGTGTACCGGTTATGTCCAAACAACCTGTTGGGTTGAATAAACACTTGATCAAATTCAGGTTTGTAGCCGGGCGTGGTGGCGCACGCTTGTAATCCCAGTACTTTGGGAGGTGGAGACCGGAGGATCCGGGTTCGCGGCCAGCCTCAGTTCTCTCGCTGTCTGTCTGTCTGTCTCTCTCTCTCCTTCTCTCTCCTCTTAGTGAGGCCCTCCGCAACTTCGTGAGACCCGGTTTCAAAATAAAGTATAAAAAATAGGGCCGGGGGCGTAG